>ML780643.1:810839-841411 GCA_009831015.1 Picea engelmannii | reverse complement strand
GGGTGGCAGGACGGGGCAAGGACAGGTGGTTGTAGCCACCTTCCGGTTGTAGTCGGAGAACATAGGGGGTTGTAGCCTCCTTCTGGTTGTAGCCAGAGAATTGGGGAGTTGGAGCTTCCCTCAGGTTGTAGCCTGAGAAACTAAGGGGTTGGATCTTCCTTCCAGTTGCAGCTGGAAAACAAAGGAAGTTGGTGCTTCCAATGAATGTAATTCTTCAAGACATATAAGAAAAAGAATTTCGTGGTTTTCTCTCGATTTGGGTTTCCACGTAAAACACTGGTGTACTGTTCATGTGTGTGATTGTTTATTTATTACTGCCCATTTTTGGATAATAATTCTACATTGATATAACATTTGAAGAAAAAGGATTATAATTACGTTATTACTGATTCACCCCCCCTCTCAGTAATCCAACAGTGGAATGGATCTCGATTGCATGTGGAAATGTATGAGCTTGTGTTAGGGCTCCTTTTTTACACATTTTTTAGGAGAAATATCCACATCTATTAAGGAATCCAGTTCTTTATGAGCATAAGATTGTATATTCCCATCAATAGAGTCCAAAAGAACTCTAGAAAAGAACTAGAAACAAAAATTACATCAAGAACAGATAGAATGTCCTCAACTTGAGATCTCTCTCCTCCATTGTGGCCTCTCCTCTGACTGGCTAATATTCCAGTCCCTATGGAGAGTTTGATTGGTGTGTCTTGCATCACAAAGTTTCATCATTGAGTATATGCTACTAGAGTCCTCCATATGTCTCATGCTCTTATTCAAAGGATGTCTATTAGCCTATGTCGGCCATTTCTTATAACTCTTGATTTTGCATGTTGGACATACTCTCATTGTATCTCGAAGTTACATAAATCTATTTTCCTACTACACACCCTGGTCATAGTTTATTTATGGGTAGGTAAACTTGAACTCAACAATTGAAATATCCTCAATGTTCACTAACAGGGGGGTTTCCATTTTGTTCCAAGGAAAGAAATATATTCACACATTAGGATTCATGAAGTGTCTTGGATGCCATTACCCTTATTCGTGGTTTCCTCACCTTTGTCAGAAATTTTCCTTATTGGATGCTATTCAGAGGGTCTTTTT
The DNA here is from genome assembly GCA_009831015.1 of Picea engelmannii. Taxonomy (NCBI): domain Eukaryota; kingdom Viridiplantae; phylum Streptophyta; class Pinopsida; order Pinales; family Pinaceae; genus Picea; species Picea engelmannii. Next base: position 840,307 of record ML780643.1, on the reverse strand, counting down.
CATGCACTTCTTTCATATGGTGCATGTGAAAGATGCACAGGGTCATTGGTTCATGAACATGTTCTTCATATGATTTCCTCCAAATCATCAAGCTCCTACTTTGTACCTCGTGTTGACTGATGAGAGATTCCTTAACGCTCTCCTTTAAATGGGTCTCCTTCCATCAACTTCAGGTCATCTATTTTTGAAACGAGACCTAGAGTCCTATGAGTACCTAGAGGCTTGTAGTCATCAGTGGAAGTTTCTCTCACCATCGACAGTTGGGAATACATCAATGTCTCCTGATCGATGGATTCTTCAAGTTTTCAACCTAAACTCTTGTATTAACACTTGTAAGAATGTACTTTGTTCCTTGATACCTACTTTCATTATCGATAGGTTGTCTCATGTTTGTTAATGGTATACAAAGTATCATTGTGTTAGACCTCAACTCCTTTAGTCACATGATGTAGACTTTCACCTTTGGTGGATCGTGTAGAAGACTTGAAGACATCAGTTCATAGTTGCATATTTCCAAAATTGTTTCTATCATTCATTGGCCCAGTACCGATATGACTTCAGTGATCATGGGAGATGAAATTGTACTCCATTGTATACATATATCTTCAGATTGATTTTGAGACTATTTTTCACTAGGCCTTGTTCGTGACTATGACAACCTATGGCATGTATCTAACATTGTAGTGATTATTCATGGCCATGAAAAACTGTTTGGTATATTTATACATGGATCTATAGTGTAATTCAAATTGAAATCCATGTGTACAAAGTCATTATGGATTGTAATATTCTTATGAGCAACTAGTTTGTCCAGATGGGTCACCATTACTCCACTTCTGGGAATTATAATGTATTTCTACCATCACAGATACCCCTTTGACCTCACACATTAGGGGGCATATCATAAAGAAAGATTTTCCTCACCCCATGCAAATTTCATAGAAGGCATTTTCCATTTCCCTATGCATACGTGAAGTCCATTTTTTCAATTCCTAGAGATAAAAATTGTGTTTTTCCACACATATGCACCCTAAAAGCTATACAACATGAGTGTATGTAGGTTGCACCACTACATCCTATGTACATCGGGTTTTCTGCCCAAAATAAAAAAATGGTGTTGGGTTTCCATGTCACATCATGAGATCCATGATCCTTGACCTTCCATAAACTAGAAATGTTCCAACTCAGCCCTTCAGTTCCATTTGAAGGCTATAAATGGGCCATATCCAAGATGTGGAGATAGGAGAATAATTTAACTTGGAGAGAAAAGTTAGTTTGGAGAAATTATTCACTTCATATTGATTCTTCATCCCTTTGTCCTTTTAAGTATGAACACATTGTTCATTCCCCAAGCTCTTCCCTATTTGACGGAGAACCTCATTTATCCAAAAAGAATCCAAGGAAGGCTAAGAAAAACTCAAGGTTCACAGAGGCAACTCAGGATGCTTAGAATGGCCTCAGTAGACATAGAAAGGGAAAAAATTCAATGTTCCCAACACTCAGTGAAAATGAAATTATCGTGAATAGCGTGTCGTAAGATTTCTAATAGTGTAAATGGCTCATCTAACAGATTTACGGATTGAAAGATATTCATGATCAAAGTGTGGTCAACCTAGCCCAGTTAGTAGGGGATGAGTCAACATCTATACAACACACGTGGAAAGAGCCAAAGGTGAAACATGTCATGTTGACGTCATCTTGGTGATGTGGTAGCACCAGAGGTTGCCACGTCTCACCCAATTTTGGCACTTCTGACTGATTTGTGGACCAATAAGATTGTGACATGTGGTAGTCTATATGGTGATGTGGCATGATGACATGGAACAATGATGTGGCATGATGACATGGATATGAAATGAAAGAGTACAACATGGTCGAATGCGAGGCTTCCATGTGGTACAATCAAGGGTTTCCACATGGCAGGAAGCAAAAGAACAATGACAGTTCGTGACCAAATTTTTAAAAAATATTAAAATATTGGTGGGTCTGCCAAATCTGCCGAACCACGCCAAAATTGGTCATGTTCTAACTATTGAGACCTGGATAGAGCCACCACCAAAATTGTTGGAACAACTTTGGGTTATATTTACATATATGACAATGAATTAAACCAAAAGGGGGAGGACCGAGGGTTTGACCTCGGGACCTTCTCCCCATACTACGCCTTTACATTCATGCCAAAACCAATAGGCCAACAACCTCTATTGTTATCAATTCCCATGTAAAATACTTAAATTTTGAGTCTTCCAAGCCCTAGGGAGGAGGCGCACGTGCAGTACAACCTTGGGAATGATTTTCAATGCAGTATAGTCATTAATTTCAGGTTGCACCGAGACAAATTTCTTCTTGTGCCTGGGAGTGCTAGAGTCAAATCAAGGCATGTAGACAATCCTTTTTGGGTAATTTGGCGCCATGAATTCAGTGATGTTGTCTATTTTCTGATCTGAGTATTATTTATGCAGCTTGATTTAAGAATGAGGTATACTTATGTGTTTTTCCAAATTCTTTTGTTGATTTAATGAAAGAGCCTACCCATTTGAGAGAAGGACCCAAAGATGTAGTCCACCAGGGATGAACTCCATTATCAAGTTTTTTTTTTCATAATTGATGATTATGTCTCTTCATTATTGAGCTTTTCCTTCTCTAATGGTGCACTTTAATTTATGCTCATTTAATGCAATTCTTTATAAGTCATTTGATGAAAATATCCAGGATCATGTTGGTATTAGAACAGTGGTCTTTGACTTGAAGTTTTTAGTGTGAATGCTTACTAGGACCAAGAATAAGAAGGGTTAAGTAAATCTTAATACTTTCAATCCTGAAGTTGGTCATGCATCCTGAAGGAAGAAAATGGTAGAATAAGAGAAGCGTGATGAACAGGAGAAAGACTTTCATATGGTATTTTATCGCATGTTAGAAAAGGCTGAACAAATGTATGGACATTATGAGAAGAGGGTGAACAAGAAAGGGAATAAAAAGGAATCACATGCTGATGGTGATGATTCGGTAAACCAAGGGGATGGAGGAGATCCTCCTGAGCCTCCATCTTTAGCTTCAAGTTCTTGTTCTTCTTCCTCTGAGCATTCTCACCATTCTATCCATAATGCCTCTTTTAAGAAACCACTATTAAATATTGATGTAAAATTTGTTTTACCTATGTTTAATGGAGATGTTAATCTTGAAAAGCTATATAATTGGGTATGACAAGTTGAAGTATATTTCCATGTTCAACATATTGATGAAGAGGAAGTTAAAGTGAAACTAGATTCTCTTCAATTGGAAGGAACTACTCTGGTATGGCGGGTGAGAAAGATTTAGGAAATAATTAAGTATGGTAATCTTCTTTCCTCATAGTCGAAATTTAAGTCAGCGACAAGGAAGCAATTTTATCCATTAGGGTATTTACATAAATTAATTATGGAATGGAAAACTTTAAGGAAAAGTAAAGGTCAAACTATACAAAGTTTCACAGAAGAATTTAGGAAGAAAGATCTTGCATTAAACATTACTTTGGATTCTTATGAAGCTTTAATTAAGTATATTGGCGCACTTCACAGTTATATTCGTCATACTTTTCTCTTGTTTAACCCCACTAGTCTTGACAAAGTTTGTGTACAAGCCACTCAACTTGAGAATAGGGTGAAGCATGTTCAAGAAGATCCCACGAAGAAACCTTCAAATCTCCCACATAAATATTTCAATAAGTTTAAAAGGAAGGACAAGAAGACTTCCACAGTGAAGAGATAAGTAGGAAATCCATCTTGCACTCATTGCAAGAAAAGAGGTCACGATGAAGACCATTGTTGGAAATTGCATCGAGAGATGAAACTGAAACAGTTTGGTGGAAATGGGAAGACAAAAATCGTTGCTACAGTGCAACAAGATCTTGGTTTTGATTCAGGAAATGAAGGAAAGGTCATAGCAGTTGGAGTACAAGGTAAAGGTTCCCTTCAAGCTAGTTCAAGTTCCAATAATGAATATCATGATGATGAATGAAAGAGGAATTAATTATTTCACATAAGAGTTGTATCTAAACACACTAAGATAGATACATTATTTGATCTGGGTTCCCAATTAAACTTAATATATGAAGCACTTGTCAAGAAGATGGGTCTTGAAATGAAACCACATCTGAAGCCTTATCCTCTTGGTTGGGTATGTGATAAATAAAAACTTAATGTCACCAAACAATGTAGGGTAAGATTTTCTATTGCTTCAAAGTTGATTGATGAAATGGATTTGGGTGTTGTACCACTTGATATATATGGGATAGTGTTGGGAAGTCCTTATCTTTATGATATAAAATAAGTCTTCTTTCGTCATGGGAACAAATAACACATTACTAAGGGGGGAGTGTAATATATTGTTAGAGATCACAGCATGAGGGTAAATACAACACTTGTTAGTGTAGGGAAAATGAAAAGACTCATAAACACTAATAAGAGATATGTACTCATGGGCGTAAGAGAGAAAGATTTCGGGACATCCGATGCTTTCCAAGCATGTGATCCTTCTCATAAAACATAATTATTTGATATTGTTTCTATGGATGATGATATTTTTTAGAAACCAGATGGATTACCTCCTAAGGGGGAAATCCAACATGAGATACATCTTCAGTAGGATTATCCTCTCCCTAATGTGGGCATGTATAGGATGTTAGTTGTGGATATGACATGATGAAGAAGTAGGTACAAGGCTTATTATATCAAGTGGTCATCAGGCCCAATTCATCTCCTTGTGGTTCTCTGATTATGATGGTGCCAAAGAAAGATGGCACATGGTGAATGTGTGTCGATTACCGGGCCTTAAATAAAATCACGGTGAAAAATTGATACCCTCTTCCTCATATAGATGATTTATTTGATGAGTTTAAGGATTTTTTTTATTTCACTAAGTTGGATTTGCGAAGTGGATACCATCAAATCAGGGTCACAAAACATAATGCATGGAAAACTACCTTTAAAACCAAACATGGATTGTTTGAGTGGTTAGTTTTGCCATTTGGTCTTTGTAATGCTCCAACAAATTTCATGTGTGTGATGAATGATGTATTCATGCCTTTCTTAGATGACTGTGTGATTGTGTATTTAGATGACATTCTTATTTTTAGCAGGGCTTGGGATGAACATGTTAGGCATGGAAAGAAATTATTATATACTTTGCAAAGGGAAAAGTTGTATGTAAAATTGTCTAAATGTGAATTGGGCAAGACTGCACTTGTGTACTTAGGTCATATTGTAGGAGGAGGACAATTAAAAATTGATCCTTCCAAAATTGATGTAATTGTAGATTGGCCTGAGCCAAAAGGTGTAACAGAGGTCCAAATATTCCTAGGTAGATTCCAGTATTGGAGGAGTTTCATTTTAAACTTCTCCTTTATAGAAGCTCCTTTGCATGCCTTAATAAATGTGAAAAACACTTTCCAGTGGGAAGGAAATAAACACAAATATTTTGACACTTTGAAGGAGAAGATTATTACCGCACCAATATTAGCACTGTCAAATATTCAACCTCCTTTTGAGATCGATACAAATGCCAGTGGATACACCATGGGTGCAATATTGATGCAATATCGTAATCCTATCTATTACCACTATGAAACTTTTAACCAAGTTGTTTTTAACTATCCTACATATGATAACGAGTTGTATGCATTAGTTCAAAATGTAAATAAATGGAAGAACTACTTGTTAGGGAATGAAACATTCATACATATAGATCACCAACCCTTACAATATCTTCAAGAATAGAACAAACTACAACAATCTCGACACTACATATGGATGAGTTTTCAGCAATAATTTCATTTGGTAATCGAGTACAAAAAGGGTACAAGTAACAAGGTAGTCGATATGCTTTCTAGTCCTCCTATTGTTGCTTCTATTATTTTAAAGAATACTTCTTTATCACATGATAGCTATATAGAAAAATATGCCAATTGATGAATATTTTAAAGAAGTATATGAGAAGCTAACCCATGGTGCACAGGTAGAGAACTATTGTCTACAGGGAAAACTACTTTACCATGTTGGAAAGCTATGTATTCCTACAAGTGAACGAGTCCATGTAATATGAGAAGCACACACTTATCTTGTGTCTGGGAATTTTGGGGTAGGAAAAACTATGTCTCATTTGCATAGGTTTTGTTACTGGCCTCAAATGAAATCAATTGTAACTAAATATGTAAAGGGGTGTGTGATATTTTCTACTTGTAATCCCACTAATAGAAAATTAGGGCTTTACTCACCACTTCATGTTCCATCCCATCCATGGGAAGGTATATCCATGGATTTTGTAGGGGGTTTACCAATGACCAAAGGGGGTCATTACTATTTGCATGTTGTATTGGATAGGTTCAGAAATATGTGTATCTTGATGCCATGTAAAAAATAGATTATTATTGAGAAGACTGCTAATCTCTTATTTCAGTATGTTTGGGTTCACTTTGGGTTACCCACATCCATTGTCTTGGATCGATATACTCTATTATTTTCGGATTTTTGTACTAGATTGTGGAGAATGAAGGACACCAAATTGAAGTGGAGCATTTCTTTCCATCCATAGGTCGATGGAAATACATAGGTGGTAAACATAATAGTGGTAATTTTTCTTCGAGGCTACTGCAACAAGCATCCCAAGTTATGGGATGAACAGATACCCTATGTACAACATGATTATAACTGAGCTTTACATTACTCCACTCAGAGTTCACCTTTTGAGTCATGCTTTGGGTACCTACCTAAGGTTCCTTTGGACTTGATGTATGGGAGAGATGAAAATGTGAATGAAGAACAAACATAGTACAGATCTCAAAAGTTCATCCAAAGGATCCAATAGGTGCACCAAGAAGTCAAGGAATATTTGGAGAAAAGTCAAGAAAAATATAAATCTTAGCAAGACAAGCACATGGTTGATCATCTATTCTAGGTTGGAGACTGGGTATGACTTCACATCAACAAAGAGATATTAAAGGGTGAAGGAAATAAACTCAATCACATTCATTATGGACCCTTCACTATCTTGGAGAAAAGTGGTACCAATGCTTTTCGTTTGTATCTTCCACCTTATATGTATATTTACTTAGCAGTGAACGTCGAGAAATTGAGATTTTTTTAGCCTCCCATGATCATGGATCATGATGAGGAAGTTTCAATACCTTAAGTTGATGAGTTTTCACCTGAGTACTTGGATGAGCTATAGGAAGATATCATCCTGGACAGAGGGACGAAGAATTAACGGAGGGGTGATGTTGATTATCTTCAAGTAGGCTTAAAAGGAACACATCCAAGCAAGGCAAAGTGTATTGAGAAGGAAAAAGTGAGGGGACTCTTCCCTCACTTACCTGTGGATTGATGAAATCTTTTGGTGGTCTAAAAATATCTCAGTGGGAAGGCATGATCCAAAAAGGATCCAGAGAAGGCTAAGAACAACTCAAAACTCGCAGAGGCAACTCAGGATGCTCAGAATGGCCTCAGTAGACAAAGAAAGGAAAAACATTAAAAGTTCCCAAAACTCAATGAAAATGACATTATCGCGAAGAGAGCGTCACAAGATTTATAATAGTTCAAATGGCTCATCAAACGAAGTTACATATTGAAATATATTCATGGTCAAATTTTGGTCAACCTAGCCTAGTCAACAAGGGATGAGTCAACATCTCTACTACTGACATCAACATATGTATAGAACATGTGGAAAGAGAAGAGGGTGACATGTGTCATGATGACACTGACATGGTGACATGGTATCACTAGAGGCTGCCACATGTCACCCAGGATTGTGCCACGTGGAAAAATGGCATGGCACTGAAATGGAAGAGGATGACATGACCGAATGGGAGGCTTCCACATGGTAGGCAACCAAAGCACATTGACAATGTGCGACCAAATTTTGAAAAACAATTAAAATATTGGTGGGTCTGCTAAATATGGCATACCACACCAAACTTGGTCACGTTCTAACTGTTAGAAACCTGGACAACACCATCGCCAAAATTGGCATAACAACTTTGGGTTATATTTACATATATTACAATGAATTAAACCAAAAGGGGGAGGCTCGCAGGTTTGACCCTGATACCTTCTCCCCTACGCCTTTACATTCATTCCCAAACCAATAGGCCAACAACCTCTATTGTTATCAAAGCCCACAAAAATTACTTAAATGTTGAGTCTGCCAAGCCGTGGGGAGGAGGCGCGCGTGTGGTATGACCTTGGTTATGTTTTTCAATGTAGTATAGTCATTAATTGCAGGTTGCAGAGGGGCACAAAAATCAAGACAAATTTCTTTTTGGGCCTGGGAGTGCCAGAGTCGGATCGAGGCATGGAGACAATCATCTTTGGGTAATTTGACTCCACAAATTCAGTGATGTTGTCTATTTTATGATCTAAGCATTCTTTCTGCATATTCATTTCAGAATGAGGTATACTTATGTATTTTGCCAAATTCTTTTGCCAAGTTAATGAAAGAGAATACTTATTTGAGAGTAGGACCCAAAGATGTAGTCCATTAGGGACGAACTCTGTTATCAATGTTTTGTGCTCATATTTTATTCTTATGTATCTTCATTATTTATCTTTTCCTTCCTTAATGGTGCACTTTAATTTATGCTCATTTAATGCAATTCTTTATAATTCACTTGATGAAAATCTCTTGGATCACTCATTGTCTCTCTTATGATCTTGCCTTTGGTGGAGGATTGAAGTGGTGGAGGCCCAGCTGGAAGGGACTTATTTTCTTAGTTCTGAAAGTGTCGACACATAATTTTTTCATTCATACACTTATGTTGATTACATTTTAATAGAAATACTATTTTCTCATCCAATTAATGTCTTGCAAATATTTGAATTATTATTCCATGGGCGTATTTGTTATCAATATTGATGGATTATGTTATTATATTTGCTAAGTTTATATATTATCACCATATTATTGTGTATCTTGGTTTTTGAGGACCAGTTGGAGGTGTATAAATTTGAGTCAAGTGCTCAATGGTGGACTTCATCGAACATCTGGACGAGGTATGATCGTTATCTTGTCTTGTTAGCATGTTTGGCCATATAGCATACTTGAGATTAGAGTTGATTTATGTAGTCATTTCCATCTATTTTGGTTTACCCCATGCCATAGAGTTATTTTCCTTGCAACACTCCCATAACTTCCCAAGTTTCTTTGGTAGACCATTGACTTCAGATCCTAAGTATAGTATAATATCCCCCATATTGAAATATCCTATGTTAGCATTCAGTATGAATACCCTACTAGTACTTCTCTTATTTCAGACCTGATTTACCCTTTTTATCCCCTATTATCCATGATTACACTTTTCTAATAAATCTGTAGTACTTATAAGGAAGTTTTATCACTCAAGAATTTGACACAAAATCCCAAAACGTTTCTTAAGTTACTTAATTTTTCTGAAGACTACTCTTGATTTTTTTGATCAAATGAAGAGGGCATGTCATATACTGGTATCTCATCTACTGGCTTCCTTTATGAAGTGGACACAATATTTTTTTTCAATATATCTTGTCTAGATTCTTTAAATATCTCTTTCTCTTTGCACGCATCAAACTTTTTTTCAGGATCTGTGTTTTTCCTAACCCATTGGTATTGGTATTGATCCTTCTAGGCTTCATCTTCTCCTATCTTAGCTTCACCTCTAGTCATTATGTTAATATTCTTACTGTATTATTCTATGTGTTCCATCCCGATCCATTGCACGTTCTAATTAGTCTAGTTCCTCTTGTCCTGTATTTTTATCAATAGTGTTGGACAATCCTTTGTTTCATGGTCTGCTATGAGAAAATACATACACGTCGCAGGTGGTTGTGGGAAGTCTCTAGAATAGTTCCCTGGTTTCTGACAGTTATGACACACTACCAATATGCTTCCTCCTCCAAAGCCTCTTCCTCCATGGCCTCCTCCTCTGAAGCCTCCTTAGTTTCCCTGATTATGTTTGTGTGATGCGTTATACTGAGGTCCTTCATTATACTATGGTTGTGGGTTATTGTACTATTGTGGTGTTGTGCATTGTTGTGAAATTTTATATTGTTGTTTCCCTTGAAACTGATGCACATTATATTATGGTTGTGTTGCAAATTGTTGCAAGAGATTGGTCATCGATTTTTTTGAAACCTCTGTACAAGCAATTATCCTACACTCTAGAAGGATGAAAATATGAAAATGAAAGAAGAAAAGAAAATTGATGAATACTTTCATAGTGTAGATGAAGTGGTTAATTCAATCAGAGCAGCAAGAGAAGAACTTACATATAAACCTATTGTGCAAAAGATACTAAGGTCATTATCTTTGAGATATGATGAAAATATTTCTACAATTGAAGATAGGCCTAATCTTGACACACTCACAATTGATCAGCTTCATGGAATTTTTGCAGCATATGAAATGAGAATAGGGAATGATATATCATCAAAAATAGAAACAACATTTAAAGCATCTAAAACAAATATGAGGTGGGAGAAAAATACCAATGATGAGTTATAAGATATATCTGATGAGGAAATTGTCAACTTCATAAAGAAACTGAAGAAAGGGACATGGAAATAAAAGGAAAGATTCCTCTAATATGTTTCAACTCTGGAAAAATTGGACACTTTGCCAATGAATATCCCTATCCTAAGTAGGAGGAAAGTGATGATGAAAGAAACTTAAAAAATCATAAGAAAATAAAAACTAATAATAAAAATAAGTTCTACAAGAAAAAGAAAACGTTATTTACCCAACAAGACAATAGTTCATGAGAATAAAATGAAGAAGACAAACCCAAGATTCTATTTATGGGAATAAAAACTCAAGATGATAAACTTTCGGAAGATGAAGAAGAAGTGAACTTCAAAGAATAAATCCTTAGTGTAATTGAAGAACTAAGAAAAACTAAAAAACAAAACAGGGTACTAAGGGAAGATCTTCTAGAAATTAAAGAAGCTACTATATCAAGAGAGAGGGAAGTTTCCAAAACCATCAAAGAGTCATAACAAAGCATCAGTGATTTGAAGTCCCATCTCTTGGAAGAAAATAAAATTGAATATGTAATTTTACAACAACTTAATGATAAAAAACAAATGTGGGAAACTAGAAGCTGAGATTAAGCTGCTAAAAAGTGAAATTGAGAAAGAAAAGAAGGGATAAAAATTTGGAAATAGTTCAAAGATCTTGGATGAAATTATCAGTAGTCAAAGTTCACCAAACAAAAAGAATGGTTTGGGATACACCCAAGACTCAAGTTCTACATCAGAAGGACCTGTCAAAAAACCAATCAGTTACGCAAATGCTCTAAAAAACCCGTTAAGAAAAGAAGATAGTAAGGAAAATATGATACCATTGAAAATGGTTACACATAAACAAAAGTCAGTACTCCCTACTAGAGTAAAAGATGATAAGAAAAATACAATCATTAGAAGGAATTCCCCTAAATATCTATTTATTGGATATTGTTACTCTTGCAATAATTTTGGAGATAAGGAAGTACACTGCAAAGATTATGGACAATACAATTGTAGACATTTCCAAAGATATATGAACAATAAGTACAATACAAAGAATAAAAAATATAACTCATTTTCTCTTTTGTAAAAATTCAATAGTGAATTCCACAAATGCAACAACTATGGTCATAAAACCAATGAATGTAGATTGGCAAAATATGATAAAAAGACAAATATTTCTAATAATAAAAAAGTATGGAAGAAAAAAAAAACAGAATGCAATGTAGCCTTATATGCGAGAAATAAAGAATTTCAATGGTATATAGACATCGGATGTTCAAAACACATGACTGGAGATCAAAGCAAATTTCGGAAAATGAACAAGAAAGGAAAGGGAAAAGTGACTTTTGGAGACAACATGTCAGCCAAAATACTGGGAAAAGGAACTATCAGTTTAGAAAATAATAAAACCAAAGAAGAAGATGTAATTATGGTAGAAAATATCAAACCCAATCTCCTAAGTGTAAGTAAAACATGTGATCAAGGTCACACACTTTTGATTCTTAGAAATGTGAGATCAGGAAAAAGGACACTAGAAATCTAGTGGCAGTTGCACCAAGAACATCTAACAATGTGTACATCCTTAATATAGATGAAGAAGAAAAATGTTGTTTAAGCCAAGTAGATGAAAGTTTTCTATGGCATAGAAGGTTGGGACATTTCAGATTTGTCAACTTGATCAAATCCAACGAGAAAAAGGAAGTTAGGGACCTACCAAAAGTGATTAAGCCTTCATATTCTATTTATAGACATTGTCAAATGGGAAAGCAAACAATAATTATATGTAAAAAAAAGAGCATTCCACAACAAAACAATTATAGATTATTCACACAGGTCTATGTGGACCAACCAGAACCAAAGTACTTATGGTGAACAATATTTTATGTTGATTATTGATGATTACACAAGATTGACCTAGGTATTCTTTCTAAAAGAAAAATCAGAAGCCTTTGAGAAATTTAAAATATACAAAAATCTTGTAGAAAAGTAAACATATCTCAAAATTAAATGTATGATATTAGACAATGGATGATAATTCACCTCTAAACATTTCATTCAATTCTATGAAAATTATGGTATGAAAAGACAATTTTCATCTCCTAAGACTCCTCAATAGAATGGAGTGTGTTATCACATGTAGTTGTTACGGGTCAATTCATCCTTAGGTTTTTAAATTTTTTATCCATTAGTATTTTTAATTGTGATTTTGATTTCCTCCTTATTAGGTTATCTCAATTAAATGAGAGATTGGAGGTTGGTCCATACATTTGACCCACACCTATGGTTTATACCCTTGGTTCATCACATGATAAGGTAGCCATCACTATAATCCCCATGCCACCACTAGTATGACATGTCACTACCTCCATTATTCACTTGAAACCCTCCACTCTATCCCTTTACCCATTAGAGAGTCAATCAAACTCTTTCTAGTACACTGTCACCTCATCAGGATTTTTCCTAGCACATCTATAGTACACCCTTCCTCTTTGTCGTTATTGCATTTATAAAGTGGGTGTCATGTCAATCTCGTTGTTTTTAGCATCCATGTTTTAAAAGGGAATGATTGAGATTTGGTCATTAATGCTCTCTAACTGCTTTATCAAAGATTTGAATTATGCTCCTAGTTCAATGCTACATAAACTGCTAGTCTAGACAAGCGTCGTGGATTCTGCTACAAACTGGTTGACAAAGGGGAATTGAAGGTTAGAATGATTGTAGGAAGTTTCATGCTATCTGAAGCACATATATAGTCAAGTTGTGGTGTCTAGGCACTCCTTGAGTCATCTGATCTTTGTTGAAGATCAATTTAAGGCTCTGCTAATTTTTTGTATCACCTGGCACTGCGAATTGTGGATCCCTTTACCAACTAGCCCCTTTACTCTTTCTATCACCAAATTCTCATCCTATTTATAGTTTTTGCATCCTATTGCACTACAATTGAACAAATCCTTCTATCAGATATGTCTTTCCTATCTATTTCTTGGCCCTTGTTGTTTTTTCTATAGAATTTGCTATGAATTATGCCACAAATCCCATGTTCCAGTGCTACAAACTAGTGTCAAAACCATATCATTATCCTCTGATCACATAGCCTGCATCAATTCTTTTCCTTTATAGTTTCAATTGATATTTCAAATTTCAAATCTATCTATGATAAAATTTTAAAGAGCCTTGTTGATTTTAATGATGATGACCCTACATGATGGTGAAATGTTAGTTCGAAAACTTTGACAGTTGTTTCTTCCCTGCATATCCTTTTCCCTGAAGGGTTTTCTTCCTTTTCTTAAGCCATCAGATTTCTCTTTCATTAGCTCAGGTAAACCTTAATGTGCTAGCTCAAGATGCGACAAGGAGAAGTTCCAAACTCATGAGATGAGATGGAGTGGTTGAAAGGCCCTAAATTTTGAAGAAAGGTCATTCATCCATTTTGGAAGTTTTGTGGAAAGTATCATGCTTACACCTTATTTGGAGGCTGTTACACCTCAATATTGATTGCTTTGATAAGTATCACAAGTGTCACATGTTCTTCACAACTATCGCAAGTGTCGCATATTATTTGCAAGTGTCACAAATGTCGAACAAAGCATATTGCCATGATTACGACACTAAGGAGACACTCAGAATACCTCAGACACTTGATTTGGAGGAAGGAGAATGATTAACTAAAGTCAAGAATCTCTTGCCACCTGAAAAGATCTCTTAAACTAGGGTTTTGAGGGAGAGTGCTCCCCTATGGCACCCTTAGGAGCACTCGCGCTCCCCCACAAGGTACTGGGGAGCGTTATAACACCAAATCACCCCTCTAAAGGAGTGTTACCCATCCTTGAAGCATTGGCACTCCCCTTGAGCCTACTATGGAGAATTATAGCACCCTGGTTCCCCTTTTGAGGGAGCGTTGTATAATCTGGGTGGCAGTTGATTTGTTGAGAAGAATAAGGGGAGGATCTTTCAAGTTTGGAAGGCAGTTGCATTCGAATTCTTGGTTCAATCAGAAGATCCTTGATCTAAGGAGGGAATTCCTCAACCTAACCTAAATATACCTCAAGAGGTTAAGCCTCTCTTAACCTATATAAGCAGGCTTTATGATGGTGGAAAGGGGGAAGAATTGCTAGCATGAAACCTATGATGTCATAGGAAACATACAGTGAACTGGAGGAGAGTTATGAACGAAGATGCTATCATTCAGATCATGGATCTTTTTAGCAAGGGTTAGACAAAGGGGACTTGACGAAGCTATCGCATTCACATCTATGATTGTAAGTTACTACTGTCATTTTTCTCATTAATATGACATGCTTGGCCTGTTTCTTTCTAGTTTGTGTCTAATCTTACATGAACTTATAGTTGATAGATAGATCTTTTTTCAAGCTAATATCAATAGAGTAGGAAGTGGTCGTACTATTGTTTTTTCTACAGGGCTCATCGAGGAGCGAAAGATTGGAGCTCAACTCGGAGCGTGCAGGGACAAACATTGATAAAAAGGTACTTCTATTCTCCTTCCTCCTCATGCATTAGTTTGTATAGATTTGAAAGGAAGTCAATTTCCATGTTAAGCACTTTATGTATTAGAGTTAAGATTCTAGCTCTTTGAGGCAATCTACCTGTCTGCAGGGAGATTTTCCTACAACAGAAACCGGCGACTCCACTGGGGAAATCCTCGAATCAAAACCTTTCTGTTTTGATTTCTCCTCAATAGACCTTGCCTCACACCTTGATTGTTATCAAACCTAGTTCACCCCTTTTTGATTGATTTCATGAGTTGATTGAATCCCTACCCCATCACACTCAGCTTGATTGACAAGACTAGACTGCAATTTTTGGTTTTTTTGACATTTTAAGAGCTTTTTGAACCTGACGCCCTTGTGGCTGTGTTAAAAGAGCACCGATGCTCCCTGACTGCTTTTCACAGAGCGTTATAATTCTTGGTGTCCTTTACACCAGAGCGCCAGCCCTCTTTTGGCCAAATAACTTTCCAGAATTGCTCTTTTCAGGGTTTTACCTCTGTGCCTCACTTACTGAGCTTCCCTGTGAGTCAATGCTTCTTCCTTTTCAACTTTGACATCCTTTCTTATGAGGAAAAAACACCTTGTTTTTTATATTTTGCAGCCTTCTTCACTATTTTTTTTGAGTTTTTCTGTTGTTTGGAGTTTTGAAACCCATGCATTGTCTTTCTCTGCTTTTTGACTGAGCAAGAAACTCTGGTGAAAGACATCAGAAGCCTATGGATATTTTCATTTGGTTTTATATTAAGGTCATTGTTCTTCGACATTTATTTTGGTGTGAACTTCTTGGTTTTTCTTTGATTTTTTCTTTTCTTTCGCTTCTTGTTTTGATCACAACAAGAGGGTGTATTGTTTGTACGATTTCTTCTTGTGTTGGTCTGATTTACATTGATCCAAAAAGATAATTAGCAAGACGAGCATTGTTTTGAATTAATCATTATTCACATACAAACAATAAAGAGACATCTTCATGATTGATTTTGCATATTAGAAGGTATTTCAAAAAGTTTTAGCACCACATCGGATTTGATTGAAAAAAAATTGTTTGAGGACATTCCTTATTAGTGCTTGTTTGTGAAAAGAACTCTCTCTCACCCCCTTAGATAGATGTTCATCGAAAATAAATGACTACTTATCATCTTTGATGCATTTTTGGGGGTTGAGTCATCATTCCATCCATTTCACTTCCATGCACCCCTTTTGAGTAAAGAACAACTATAAAATGAACACTAATTAAAAATTATTTAGAACATTTTCTTTTCTAGGATCCTCTACCAACAGTAGACTAGGACTAGTACTTTGGATTAGGCTGTGAGCATAACTCTCCAAATTTTCCAAAACAAACATTAACATCCTGAGCTAGGGAGAGTCAAATCCAGTTGTCGTATAAGTCTGCTTGGGATCCCCCTCTCACACAGGCGTTACGTAGGAGGTCGCATTCGGGAGAGCTATGAAGAATATCCCTCTATGGTTTGACTGATTGTAGTGGTCAGATTGTATTATGGGGATCACTTAAAGGTAAATCCACAATTACTGAGTGGAAGCCTTTCAAGTTGATTTTGGGCTAGATAGCCTGCCCGTACGTTCGGATCGGACTATCGACTATACCTGCACAGGGGATGACTGTGAATTGGTAACCTCAGTAGCCATAATATTTAGGGTATTACACAAGGTGACAGTGAAGGGAAGTCTCACTGTACTTGGAGCAGACATTGGTCAAACTCATTGGGGATCCTTGGAGGGTAAATCCACAACTACTGCATGGAATCTTGCACCAGGGTGAAAGTTTGTTAAGCAGGTCACCATTGTAACTGTTACACCATACCCCCGCCCCTTCTTGACTTGATCACACGACGTTGGATTTCATCACCAACTAGTACGGTCATCGAGAGAAGGTCTTGTTTGCTTGGTTGTGATTCTTAGATTCTATTAGCATATGTTGTTTCTTTTCGGTAGTTGGCCATAGATTTTTTCTTCCGACTCTTTTTCGCCAACATCGACCCTCCACGCCATTCGTGGAGGTTACAGGGACTTCCTCCATAAAATATGGAAGGGAAGACCCCTTTACCCCCTCATTCTATGGAGGAATCTCCTCAACAGAGAAAGGTTCAAGACACTACAACTTCCCAAGAAGAAGTTCCCACTCCTTTAGAGAATTTTTGAATTGTTTCAAAGTCTCCAGAAGCTTTCTGCATTCCAAAGGGATATGAGCGACATGTTCTCCAACTAAATTCAGTTGGTGAATTCATCGTCATCAATCCTTCTGACATTCTGACTGGGTCCCATTCAAACCCTTTAGCCGATGACCCCTTTTGGACCTTAAATATTGTTCAAAGTCCACCACGCATGGTGCAGGATTTTTATGGAGTAGGAATAGGTGCCGACGCACCTATTACCTACACCATACCCCTAAACCATTTTACCAGTACCACCATTTTACAGCCACACCATACATTGGTCCAAACACATCATCTGTTGGCCCAAGGCCTACTTTTTCTCTCCAGACGGCCTATTCTATAATGGTCCCTCACATTCCGACTATTCTCGTCGGTAATGCGGTGGTTAGCCAAGCTGCAATTGGAACACTAGTAACACCAAGACCTACATCATCACTCCCTTTTAGGTACAAAGCACTGAATTTTACCACTGCCACTACTACCCAAGTTACGCCAGGAAGTTACATACCTATCCAACAAACCTAAGGGACCGTTCTTCGTGGTCTTAATCCATTCAGCGGTACTGGTCAGTCATTTACGTCTAGTTCTCAAATTCTGGGAACTCTACCCCAAGTTGGGGGGCATCCTCCCACTGGAGGACAACTTCCATTTGGAGGGTACCCTCATCCTGGGGGGAAGCCTCAATCCGGAGCCTACCATCAACCGTATGGACAAAATGTGTCTACCACACCGAATCCATGGAATATCCCTTTTCCAGGAAACCCACAATTCTCAGGAGGACATAATTCGCAAGCTCCGCAACAATCATCTTATGGAAAAACACCAAATCCAACTTATAATCCTCAAAACCCATCCGTTTATCCTCTGCTTGTGCATGTTTCTCAAAACACCTCAAATCCTGTGTACCCTGGTCAACACCAACCTTATACAAGAAGGCCCACTAGTTACAATTATCCGCATAACCTAGTGAATGGCCCTACTGGTGTCCCCATGCCACACCAGTATTACCCATAGGTTAATCGGGAACTACCTTTTCTAGAAACCCTAGACCTTCCAGGCTTGTCTCATTTAACGAACGATCCTATTTATCATTCTTTGTTTTGGCCAGCTATTCCAGCTAAACTTCCTTCTGATAACTCAAAATTCGACGGAAAGTCCGGAGAAGACCCAAACAACCATGTGATGACTTTCCATTTGTGGTGTTCATCCAACTCCCTCATGGACGATTCTATATGTTTGTGTCTTTTCCAATGAATGCTTATGGGTTCTGCAACAAAATGGTATATTGAACTACCATGTGCCTCTTTTCATGATTTCAAATCTCTCGCCATGTCTTTCCTCACACACTTCCAACTACCCATTCGATACGAGATGGGTACTGAACTATTGACCTCCCTTCATAAAAAAACCTTTGTACATATCTCTGACCATATTCATGAATGGAGATGACAATGAAGGCTAATCAAAGCGGTCATTCCTGACCGATTATTAGAAGAGTGGTTCACTAAATCATTGTTACCCCAAATCGCTCGTGATTTTGCGATGGGTGGTGTAGTTACCAAGGAAGAAGCTATTGCTTGGGCTCAATACTTAGACTTGGTTTATTCGTAGTCTGGTACTCTGTATGAGTTGATACCGAATGCTACCTGTTCCACTAATGATCCATCCAAACCATCATCTACCTCGCACGCGGATGGAGTTATTGGCTCCGTCAAAACCCAATCTACTTCCGAGTTGACTTGAACAACTCAACGGCCTGCTTCGACGACTGCTCCCAGTCCAACTACACCCTCTTCTACCCCCCCTCAAAATCAGGTCTCTGAGATGAATGCGGTCCAATCGACCCCTTCACAACAACTTGGGGGCAAGAAGAAAGCGATAAATAAACCAAAGAAAAACAATAACAACGAACAACCAAAAAATCAAGCGCAAACCCCTGCTGTCAGAAAACAACCACAACGAAAATAGAAATTCCCATGTCTCATTTGTGGTGATGATCACTACACTCGAGACTGTCCACATCGCGATGAAGTGGCCAAACTTTTTAAGGGAAATTCACAGCCCACTGTGCTTACTCAGCCTTTTCCACAGCAGCAATCTTTGGTTGCTCAAACCCCCATTGCAGGGGGTGGTTCCAACCAATCCCATGATGAGGCCTCGACAAGCACCCACATTTACATGTTTAATGAGATTAATATGACCACTTTCACTGTGAGATATGACACGCTAGTTAAACCTGATAAGCTGAAGACTACTAATGGTTCCATACCGGACCCATTACCATCTTCCGTTAGTCCTCCATCTGCTAGCCCTCCATCTGGGCCACTCCAGATTGAGAAACCTTCATTTGACTTAATTTTATGCCCTCCTAAGAGCACTATCCGGAAGTCTACCTTTAATCCTAATTCACAGGCTGCCCAAAACTACAACATCGTTGAAGATTTGGCTCAAGCACCGTGTGCTATGTCTGCTCTGGAAGTTCCAAAACACTGTCCCAACCAGCGTAGAATGCTCTTAGCTTCCATCAGTGCTTTCAATCTTGAGTCATCAAATAACCTCACGTTTAATCTAGATGATCATCAACCCTGACTCTCCCACCAACTAGCTTTTCAGATCGATGTTGTTGTTCACAGTCAAAAAATCCACCGAACTATCTTAGATGAGGGAGCCTCTACTTGTGTCATGTCTTTAGCTTGTTGTAAAGTCTTAAAATCACCTGCCCTTAACAAACCCCCTACAATGTTACACACTTTCGATGGATGATTTTTTCATCCTCACCGTTTGTTGCAATCCTTAGCCGTTTAGTTGGGTGGAAAAACTGTTATCATTGATGTCGAGGTGGTCGATTCCCCCCTCGATTACAACCTACTACTTGGGAAAAAGTTGGTTCTATGCTATGAATGTCATCACCTCGTCAGTGTTTCGGTGTGTATAATTCCCCCATCAAGGAAAAATTGTCACTATCGATCAACTAGATTTCTGTACACTCGACGCTCGCGCCCCTATCACCAACAACATTCCTTTTCTGGGAGACCACCCAGTTACGTATGAAAGCGTTGGTGTTGGCATCATATCTACACCACTTCCACCGTCAATATGATTTCGACTATGCCTTATCAATCCTTGGAATCATCTGACCCTTGGATTGTCCCTAGTCCAATGGAATTCGATGTTCTAGGTGACACTATGCCACTTAGCACAGCTGAGGCCGCATACGTAGCTATTCAATATACCTCTCCCTCTCCAGAAAACCCACCTTTATTGGCACATGATGCCTACTCGATGCCTTCATGGTTGGATTCCCTATCATCTGCAATCGATTACATTTCCAAAATTTTCCCTTCTGAAGAATCTATTATGGAAATGCTTAATATTGACGATCTAACTTGGGATGATAACCATCATCGGTCCTCTTTTCTTCCTCCTTTGGAAGAAATCCATCAAGACATACACTCTGTCTTCCCTCCCAATGTTACCGATGCTCCGCAATCTCCCATCCTCACACAAGATACTCTCTCTGAGGGGAATATAGGTAACATCTCTACTAAGATCGTTATTGATATTTCGATCAAAGAAGGTGTTGTGGAAAACATTAACCTCGGTGCTAATTTCACACTTGAAGAATTGGTCTCTTATACCACTCTGTTTAAATAATTTTGCGATGTCTTTGCTTGGAGCTATGAGGAAATGCCAGGGATCGACCCTTTGATCGTCGTGCATGAAATCAAGACTTACCTTGGTGCGAAACCCATTCGACAGAAACTTCTCCCTATTAATCCCAAGAAAATCATAGCTATAAAGGCAGAAGTTGAGAAACTTCTAAAATCTGTCTTTATCTATCTTGTCCCTTTGACAGAATGGGTCTTCAACATTGTTTCGGTTGCCAAAAAACAAGGAATCATCTGTGTTTGTGTTGACTATCAGGATCTCAACAAAGCTTGTCCCAAGGACAACTACCCTACGCCCTTTATCAACCAAATCATTGATAATTTCACTGGGAGCGTAATCTTCTCTTTCATGGATGGCTTCTCTGGGTATAACCATATTGAAATCTTACCTGTTGATCAACATAAGACAACCTTTATCTACCCATGGGGAACTTTCTCCTATCGAAAGCTACCTTTTGGTCTCAAAAATACTAGTGCTACTTTCCAGTGGGCCATGTCGTATTCTTTCCATGATATCAAGCATATCGCAGAACCTTACCTCGACGACTTACCTGCCCACTCATCCAATCGATCCGATCACGTTGCTCACTTACGGGCTATTTTTCTTCGATATCGGTTCTACCGTATTCCCTTGAACCCACATAAGTGTATTTTTGCTGTCAAATCCAGTCGACTCCTCGGTTTCATTGTCTCTAAAGACGGGATTAGGGTGGATCCCTTAAATATTAAATCCATTCTAGCCTTACCCCCACCTACCAATTTAACCCAACTCCAAAGTTTGTAAGGCAAAGTGAACTTCCTTCGTTGTTTCATTTGAAACTACGCTGAGATAACTAAAGGATTCATGTGGTTGCTGCAGAAAAACACCCCTTTCATCTGGGATGACATCGCTCAATGGTCATTTAATGCTCTCAAGCATGCCCTAATCCACACACCTTTGTTACATCCTCTGGAGTATACAAAGGACTACATCCTTTACTTAGCTGCCTTCACTTCCACTATTGCAATGGTGTTAGTTCAGGAGGACCCCAACGGTGAAGAACATGTGATTTATTACCTGAGAAAGAGTCTATCTGGACCTAAACTCTGATATTCACATGTAGAGAAATTGGCTCTGGCAACCATCATCGTTGTCTAGAGATTTCGCCATTACATCTTACTATGCACCACCACGGTGATTGCAGACTCAAACCCCATGTACCACGTCTTGACACGTCAAATGCTTGGGGGAAAATACTCTAAATGGATCGTCATCCTTCAGGAATACGATCTTGAATTTACAAAGTACAAATCCAAGAAGTCCTTGGTGTTTGCGAATCTTATCTGTGATCTCCCTCGTGTCGATGAAGACATCGAACCTAGATATTCTCTCTCTGATGAAACTCTTTTCCTCATCAACACCTCTGATCCTTGGTATGGAGACATCCTCTTTTACCTCCAAACCCAACGTTTTCATCCTAACACTTCTTGTGAAGAGCATTGACGTATTTGCCACCATTCTCATCGTTATCTTATCATCGGTGACACCTTGTATCACTGTGGTATTGACACTATCCTTCGATGATGTCTAGTTCATGAGGAGGATGAACGCGTTTTGAATGATTGTCACCTTGGCGCCTTTGGCGGTCACCTTTTGAGAATGGCCACAACCCAAAAAATCCTAAGTACTAGCTATTTTTGGCCCTCGATTTTCAAAGATTGTATTGAGGCAGTCAAAAAATGCCCACCCTGCCAAGTCTTTAACAAGAAGGAACACACCCACCTTACTACACTACACCCCATTATTGCCATCGACCCCTTTGCCAAGTGGGGTATCGATTTCATGCAATGTAAGCCTACGTCAGTCGGGGGGCACGATTATATAGTCGTTGTTGTCGACTACTTTACCAAATGGGCTGAGGCTATGCCTACCTTCCTGAACGATGGTGGTAATACATCTCTATTCCTTTTTAAGCACGTCATAACTTGTTTTGGTGTACCATGCGCCATTGTCACTAATCACAGTGCACACTTTAAGAACCATATGATGAGCGAATTGCATGTCAAATTAGGTTTTCGTCATGAAAACTCATCCCCTTACTATCCTCAAGCCAACGGACAAGTTGAGGCCATCACCAAAGTCCTAAAAACCATGATTCAACACATCGTAGGGTCAAACAAGACATCATGGCATCTACAACTTTTCTCCACTCTCTTGGCTTACTGTACTTCCGTGAAAACTGCAACTGGATTTACTCCTTTCCAGTTGGTGTATGGAATCGAAGCCATTTTACCAATCGAGTGTGAGATTCCATCTCTCAAACTTAAAGTAGAACTCCTACCCCATAATTCTGCCGAAGAAGAACGTTTCTTATATCTATCTAAACTGGATGAAACACGTCTTGATGCCACTCTCATTAACGAGGCACATCAGAAACGGATTAAAAATCAATATGACAAATTCATCCATCCTTGGACTTTTGCAGAAGGAGACTTAGTCCCCGTCTATGACCAAGCTCATGAAAAATTGGGGACAGTTAAGTTAGAACCTCTGTGGCATGGCCCTTACATCGTGAAACATGTTCTACAGAGAGGCGCCTATGAGTTAGCCGATTATGATGGAATTTCCCTAGGAGAGCCCCGGAACAAGATTTACCTTAAAAAGTACTATGCCTAGATCACCCAGCATGTGTACTTTGTACATTATTTTATTTTAGTTTGGTGTGTCTATTTCTTTCGCGTGCTCGAGTATTTACCTTTGCCACTCATAACTATGCCTTGTGTTTTCATGCGCATATGACGTCTTCCTTTCCTATCTTTTTTGGGTTTGCGAATGGCGCTAGTCGACATACCTGGAACATTGCTTCGGCAACATGGGTCATTTACCAATTTGACGAGGTGGTGAGTTCAGGAGGTATTTTCTTAGGACCAACGAGCAATAACATGGAAGAATATCATGCTGTCATCGGACTTTTGACCCAAGCCTCCTCCCTAGGTATCTCTCGTATCATTGTTTACTTAGACTCCCAACTCGTGGTCTATCAACTCAATCGAATCTACACTATTTGTAATCCTATCCTGCTACGTCTCCATCTACAAGTTCGTCATCTTGAACGAATGTTCGATTAAATTGAATACAAACACATTCCAAGAGAACTCAATAGTGTTTCAGATTCGTTAGCTAAATACATCATGGATCGATATCTTGCCCATATATAATATTTCATAAAGGAAAGAAAAATTGTACATCACATGTAAATTAAAACACATCACATTAAAGGCATCGTCATGTACAAATCATTTGGCACTGTAAAAACTCATAACTGTATATATATACATAGCGTGACTGGAATGTTTTGATTACATCAAAAAAGTATTTAGAAGAGTAAAATGTTGGGTCTTTACACCCGTACAACATCGCCTAACAAGGCATACAAAAATACAATCACCAGAGAGACTCTAATCTCTTTGCACTACATTGTGCTAAGAGTAACATATCACTGCACGCACTATGCGTCTCAGTAGATAATTGACATTCTATGGCACTCCCACAGTGTGCCTCTGTAGATGTAAAGGCACTTCTCCCCTCCGTAGAGGAGGAATTCCTATCATGAGGCCTTGGAGGTTTCTTTCAACCTCCCGGAGACCTATCACTGGTACTCTCGGATCTACTGGAACCGGAGCACCCCCACGATGTCCTCGTATTAGTATATTAGTCGGGTGCACTGCTCCCTTGTTTGCGTGTTGAAAATGATACATCTTTTAAAAACTCTTCTATATACCCCAAAAAATATATATATGCATTAAAAACTTAAAAAACAAAAACTAGACAAGGTGTTGCTCAGTCTCTTACCTGATGCATCCCAATATTCCCCCGTGGGTAGAATCAAATCCATGCTCCCATGGAAATCCACATCAGCATATGGGAAGTCTTCTATCCAGAGATACTGTTGTCTCAACCAAGTGAAGAAATCGCCCGTGAAACGGAACTCTAACTCCGCTACTATCCTCGGAGATAGACTAGTCCACCTCAACATCTGTAGTTCATCTACTGGTTGCACTACTAGTGCTACCTGAGGCTGCATCTCGGGGATGCGATCCAAGAAAAATGAGACCAGAAAAGAGCTGTATCCGAACTGTTTCTGCCCCATCCTACACCACAAAACCTATTCCTTCACATTCCGAAGGAACCCTGCACTCCAGTTAAACAGTGTTGGCTCCAAACACTGTACGCCATAAGCCACCTATGATCTTGACGCCAGATGTGCACTAGTACTACCTGTCACGCTCGTGATGGAAAACAAAATGGATCGGATGGGTAACTCTCAGATATCCTTGATAGGGATTCTACCCCCTACCAGTCTTGCTCCTGGGACACAATGACGTGCCAGATACATGCCCACTTTCTCGGGAAGCGCCCTCTGCCTGGAAAAATATATAGGGACCCCTCTTTTCGGGAGGCCAGTTAAGAAATACACATCTTCCAACTCGATGGTTAGAAGCTGTGTGCCGATCCGAAACCCTTGCTCCACGACATCCCATAAGCTGATCATGTGCTCAAGAAATAAAATCTCTTTCTTCATTTTTTGCAATTTGAAGAATTTCAATAAGCCACATGCTCTTAACGTGGCCTACGTGAGAGGACTCCACAAGGAAGCCAAGTCATCAATCTCATGTTATCATTCTTTCCACTCGATCATGGTCGTTGAAATCACCTACAAAACAAAAAAAAAGAATTTCATTATTTCAATATTTTGGCAATTTCGACAATTTCTTAAAGCAATTTAAAAACATGGAATCTAATGCCCACAATGTTTAAAAAGACCACACCCTCTTTTATAATCATCATGCCCTCTCTTTGACATTCAATATCCATCACACAACAATAAAACGTTTTTAAATGAAAACGATTTCCCTTATGGATGCGTGGGCATATGTGAGAATTTCTTACGGATTCTTTGACAAAAACGACCCATCCACTTAGGTATTAAGGCGTTGGCATCTTGGCTATCACCTTCTAAAATGTTTTTGCAAAAATAATTCCCTTTTCCATTATTTTTAATAGAGGCCGATTTGATCTTTTTTGGGGCAACTTAGGGCTTCATTTTTAAAATTCAATGCTGCTATGAAAATGAATATTAAACCATGTAATTGAAAGAAGGAGAGATGAAGATCTACCTGGTCTGAATGACAAGAGAAACGGTCAACCGTAGCTCTGGTATCAAGTGAAACAAGATCCACCTCCAAAGTGAGAATCTCCACTGCTATAACTCATGCAAAATGAAATGGTAAATGAAGTTTTTCTTGTATTACTATTTATAAATTTCCATTTTTCATAAGGTATAGTAATTTATGGGTTTCTTTGACATTATAATGGCTTCACTAAACCACTAGATTGCAGTATTGACATCGCAGGTTTTCGAACAGGTCTGATTCATTTGTTTACCTTGTCACATCCATGAGCATAGTCTTAGTTCGTTTTCAATCTCGAAAATATGAGAACGCACTGGGTAGATTTTTATCTCTTTTTCGGACCTGCATGGACACACGAAAAAGGAACCCCCTAGAGTCATATTTAAACTCTTTTCAAACTCTCTAAATATGAAAAGATCGTCGAGTGACCTTGCTTCCTTTCACACTCATTAAAAGGTTCGAAAGGGCGTATTTCAAGCGATAGTTTATCTCTTTTTTGGTCTCATTAGACTACTGTACGAAAAAGGAACTGAGAGAGTTCTCTTTTAAGTGTTTTTCCAAACTCTATAATCCTGAAAAACCTTCGATTTTTCTGTATTTGGACTCGCTAAAACACACATCGACAGGCCCATACGGGATCGAACCCTTACTTCTTCCAGTTCGTTAAACAAAGGAAGAGGAACTCACCAAAGGTGAGTTATATCGAGCATGTGTTATCCTCCTCGAGCTCATTAAATCAAAAAGAGGTACTCGTCTATCTGGATGGGGGAAAATTTGAAAGAAGAAATCCAAGAAGTCTCTTGAGAGCATTACCAAGTAATTCTTAAAGTCGCCCTTGAACACAATACTTTTTCATTTGCACGCATTATAATTCACCAAACCTCTGAACTGAGCCAATCCTTTGAGTTTCTTTCACTCCTCTCAGTCACCTGACGTAAGTCACAACATCCACTGCATCATCAAGATTTGATCCATGTCATGTTTTGTTGTTGTGCCTCAGTGTTCAAGGGAAGTATCCACCTCTAGATTCATCCATCCCAAATATCTTGCCTCAAAACCCATGTCATTCCATGTCCATTTGATCCACCAATTACATCTCTATGTCCATTTTGTGTCGTTGATGGGGGATACATCAAGGCCCTCCTTCGATGAGCTTATTCCTATTGACCTCAACACATTATTCGGGAATTAGTCTTAGAAACCCGTTATGACTTTGAGACCTCCATGCCTCAATGGCAGGCCTCCTCACATCCGACAATAGGTTTACATCATTGAACTCTGATCAGATGACTCCACGGATGTTCGACTCCATCTCATCCATTCACATTCATTGGAATGTACTAGGGTACCTTGGGAATCATTGACATTAATGGTGATCTCCCTCGTACTTGTTAATGGTTCACACCATTGACCAGTAATCAAGTGGTTTCTGCCATGCTCAACCTCAAGACATCTATTCACATGGTTAGATTCATACCACATTGGGATCGGTAAGAAGACCCTGGGTTGAGTGATCACTTTGATATGTACTTTTCCTAGGTTGCGAAGGAGTTTCTCTTGGACAAATGATACGTACACTGTTACATAGATCCACTTTGTATTGGCCATGGCTATGTCTTGTCATGTCGTAGATCCAATATGTATTCTTCATGGCTACAATCAGTCCAAGTCATCAGAGTATAGATCCACATTGTATCTTCGGTGGCTATACCTTTTTATGAATACAATTATGGATCCGCAGTGTATTTTATGGCGGCCATATCTTGCAAGTCTTGATCACCCAAGCATAGTTATGCCTTCCTTGGGTTTTGAAACATGTCATGATATTTGTTGGATGTTTGTGTGCAGCTTCCATCAGGTTCTCTTAGTCTATACCCTTGCTTGAAAATCTACAAAGCATTTCAGTTATCGGTTCACATCTTCTAACTTCATACTTTGGGGGGCAATCTGTTACACCTCAATATTGCTCGCTTTGATAAGTGTCGCATGTTCCTCACAACTATCGCAAGTGTCGCAAATGTCGAACAAAGCATACTTCCATGATGATGAAACTAAGGAGACACTCAGAATACCTCAGACACTTGATTTGGAGGAAGGAGAATGATTAAATGAAGTCAATAATCTCTTGTCACCTGAAAAGAGCTCTTAAACTAGGGTTTTGAGGGAGAGCGCTCCCCTATGGAACCCTTAGGAGCATTGGCACTCCCCCACAAGTTATTGGGGAGTGTTATAACACCAAATCACCCCTCTGAAGGAGCGCTACCCATCCTTGAAGCACTGACGCTCCCCTTGAGCCTACTAGGGAGCGTTATAGCACCCTAATGCCCCTTTTGAGGGAGTGCTATCTAATCTGGGCAACAGTTGATTTGTTGAGGAGAATAAGGGGAGGATCTTTCAAGTTTGGAAGGCAGTTGCATTCAAATTCTTGGTTCAATTAGAAGATCCTTGATCTAAGGAGGGAATTCCTCAAAATACCCTAAAGATACCTCAAGAGGTTAAGCCTCTCTTAACCTATATAAGCAAGCTCTATGATAGTGGAAAGGGGGAAGAATTTCTAGCATGAAACCTATGATCTCATAGGAAACATATAGTGAATTGGAGGAGAGTTATTAGTGAAGCTGCTATCATTCAGATCGTGGATCTTTTGAGCAAGGGTTAGATAAATAGGACTTGATGAAGTTGTCTCATTCGCATCTACGATTGTAAGTTACTGATGTCATTGTTCTCATTAATATGACACGCTTGGCCTGCTTCTTTCTAGTTTGTGTTTGATCTTACATGAACTTATCGTTGATAGATAGATTTGTTTTCAAGCTAATATCAATAGAGTAGGAAGTGGTCGTGTTATCACCCCATAAATTATGGGAATCAGTCTTCTGAATAATATATATCTATCTCAGGCATATGTTTTCGCTCACAAAGCATGGCTCAGGTGATTTCGTTCCCTCCCTCCACTCTTGTCACTCAATCCTCCATCACCTTGCTGCATCCTTCATCCGCTGCATCCTCTCTCCCTTGTCTTTCGTCAGCCTCCATTATCCCGCCTTCCGTCCCTGCATAAATGGACTTAGGATGAACAAAAAGTTTTAATAAATTTAAGCTAGATTAAATTTGATTAATAAATGGCTATTTAATAATTGATTAATTATTAATTAATTGTTAATTAATTAATTATTAAGTTAGTTAAGAAACTAGGTTAGCAGTTAGTTAGTAACTAAGATTAGTTTAATTAGATAAAACTATTAAATAATCACAAAAAATTAAATAACATTTAAAAATATTAAAAAACATTAAAAGCAAAAAGCAAAAGTATTAAAATGTATTTAAAATAAAAAAGGAATATAATAAAAATTATATTAAAAATAAAAAAGAAATAAAACAAATTTGAAACAAATATAATATATAATACAAAAAACATTTAAAAAATATAACAAA
>ML780643.1:788837-809890 GCA_009831015.1 Picea engelmannii | reverse complement strand
CAAGCTGTAACATTTTTGATCTGCCATTGATGAAAGAGGCTCTTTACAGGATTCCTGCGCATGTTTACTGGTGATGTGATTTCTCAGTAAATGTTTTCTTGCTCTGTAACCACTGTGTTTTCTGAATCTAATCTTTATGAATATCGTTATGTCTCAGGATTTATCCCAGATACCCTGATTCCGATTCTGAAGATTTCAATGTTTATCTTCCAAACATCTTCAATTAAGAGGTTCTTAAGTGCTTGTTAGTTGGAGTTGTTTCCCTTATCTTTTCCTCTGATCATCATTTTAAATATTAAAGATCCAGTGAGTGTGTTATCTCTCCCTGTGAAGGATTTCTTTGGCATTTCTGGTTGTTTCTCAGATTTGATTAATTACAGACCCCATAGCCCAATGGATGTGTTAGCTGTCTCAACCAATTTATAAACCCTTTTATAACAAAACACACTCGTTCTTCATAACTAGCCTAATATTTGTGCAAACAAAGCTACATCATACAGAGAGATCCCTCTCTGAGTCTTGGAGGGCTAGATCCAAGACTCGAAGCGGTTCTGATGTTGCCTCTGTGATTGCCTTTTCAGACTTGGGAAAATTACAGAGCGCTAACAGGTCGTACTGTTGTTTTGTCTACAGGGCTCATCGAGGAGTGAAATATTGGAGCTCAACTCAGAGCATGCAGGGAAAAACGTCAATAAAAATGTACTTCTGTTCTCCTTCCTCCTCATGCATTAGTTTGTATAGATTTGAAAGGAATTCAGTGTCCACGTTAAGCACTTTCTGTCTTAGAGTTAAGAGTCTAGCTCTTTGAGGCAATCTACTTGTCTGCAGGGAGATTTTCCTACAACAGAGGCATCTACGGGCTTATACACCTTTGGCTAAAATTTTCAGGTATTTTGGGCTCAAAATGCACAAATCGGACAACTAAATGACATTCCATAGCGCCTGGCGCTACAAAATTCTCTATGAAATGTGCTACAAAATGTGTTGCAAAAACTCTGTTCTAAGACTGTTGAAATGGTATTTTTAACCAACTGACTTCCAGGAGGATTTCTAGGGTGAACCAAGTTGAATTTTCAAAATCCAAAAGATGTTACTGTCAAGCATGCATCCATGAAAATTAACCTCTTTCATTTTTCACACAAGTGTCACGGATTGGGATATTCGAAAGAATCTTTGAGCCCTATGTTTTTAGTTTTCTTGATTTCATGTTTGAGACATGTTTTTGTGACATGTATTTCGACAAGATGGAAATGAATTTCAAGAAACCAAGAGAATTTTTTCTTTAAAAGAAAATTATATACAAAAACCGTTCTCATATTTTACACAACTATTATAGTTTGAGAATTACATATGGCATTTTAATGCAGGAGCATCATCTTCAAAGTAAAATACGCAAGCATGGAGGAAGGGATGTGACATATCAGCATTAATTTCGGTGATAAATTGGTTGTTGAGATATTTTGTAAACATCATTTTAATATGTAACATGTTTGTAAAGTATTAAGGACAATAAGGGGTTGCAGATATAGAGTGTTGATGCTTATCTGGCAATAAATGGTTGTTATTGTAATAGGAAAAAGTAGGTAACCGCTAAGAGTTTGAAAGGATAGGTTGCAGATAGGACAACAAGAGTTCGTGGAGCCAATCCTTATACAGTTTGTTTTTTATTGTGAAAGTATTAAGATATCATGAGATATATATAGAGATCAGTAGAGACGAATAGAGTAGAGAAAGACGTAGTGAAGAACTGCAATATATGTAATTTGTTTCATGAATGAATAGAACAGACATAATTGTCCCAAATCTTGGATTGTGTTCATTTTATTGTGTGATTGAATGAATGTTGCATTATCTGTATGTGATTTAGTTCATTTTCATTCATGTATGATTGTTCGAGAAGTTGATCACATGAGTTTGTGATGAAACTGGATAAGTTTCAATTGTTTCTCTTCTAAAACTCTTATGCAAGGTGTGCATCTCAAATGAAAGGAGTGCATCGACTGAGTCTTGGATTGACTCAGAGGAGTTCATATAGAAAAAAGGAAACTTAGACCAGGTGCAAGGATTTCACAACGTCAATAAACAATCAAGCATCGAAGAACCAAAATAGAGGAATGCCAGGTGGGAGAGAATAATTTCTTTTCAAGAAATCCTTCGATCTGAGTTATCGAAATACTAAGAATGCAAGGATTCTTTGGGAATTCGAAATAATTTAAGGATCAAGCTCAAAAGGGATAATAATTTTCATAAGTGTTGACGAGATCCACGACTCAGACTCACAAGAGGAGAAAAGATTCGAAACCTTTGAATACTAATAAATCTTCCAAGTTGGAAGAAATCAAAATCTCAGGAGGAGGAGTGAAAGTGGTCATTGGAGCATAGTGCAACAGATCAATAACCATGTGATCAGAGTAATGTGGACGAGACTTAGTTATTCTCACAATCAGGAGAGAGAAGTCACCAAGTTTTTAGAACTGCAATTTCTGAAGCCTGAAGAGTCAAAAATATAAAGCAGAATCTCAATCGTTCAATCAACCAAAACATATCTGAGTCGTCATATCACCCGAAGTAAATATCAAGCATCGGATTGCCAAATTGAATCTAAGTCGTCATATCAATGGCTTCAAGAAATTCATTTGATAGTTTCTCAATTGAGATTTAAGATTCGTGAAGTTCAAAGAGATGGAAACCCGAAGTGAACCCTAATCATTCGATTAGTGGAAACAGACCTGAGCCATCAGATCATCCGAAGTAAAGCTCAAGCGATAGATCGAGAAGATGAGTTTGAGTCACCAGATACTGTGAGATCATGAGAAGGCAAGGTTTGAGAGTTTAGATTTCTGAATTCTGAATTTATTGAAATCTGAAGTGAATCTCATCCATCTGATCAGTCGATGTGAATCTGAGTCGTCGGATCGTCTGATGTAAATATCAAGCATTGGATCACCCAAGGTGAATCTGAGCCATCGGAGTTCAGAAGGGATGTGGCGTAGATCTATGGACTCCATGTAAAGACCTGATGTAATTCTTGGTCATCATATCAAGAGGAGACATGGCTTAAATCCATGCACTCTAGGTAAATACTCAAAGAAATTCATAACCGTCGGATCTATGAGAGATGTGGCACAAATATGTGTAAAGACCCGAAGTAATCCTCGATCGCCAGATTAAGAGGACACGCTTCAGTGGATTATTGTCTTTAGATAAAATTTATTGGGAAAAGGGTGAAGTTTGAGATTTCATATCTCAGAAGTCCAAAACTCGAAGGAGATCTCGATTTTCCATCGAGAACAGGGTCACAAGACTATTGATCCGAATTGAAGGGTCAAACACCCAAAGTGGAAGTAGAACCATTGATTGAGAAGGAAAGGTGTCTACATATTGTCAGCTCTGGAAGATTGAAGTACAAAAGAAAGCAGGGTTTTAGATTTCAAAACCGCGAAGTCTGGAACCGAGAAGAGATCACATTTATTTATTCAGGAGGGTCAGATCTGGTTCATGGATTTGGAAAGTGTAGATATGAACCACCAGTTTAGATAGTATCATCAAGATCATGAGATCGATGATCCTGTAGCATTGCAGGGACATGAGTTGTGTGGACTTTAAAACATTGAGGGTGGGTCACAATCCATACCGTGGTTTTCCAAGAGGAAACATGGAAACTCAAAGAGAATTGGGGGCTGAAAAGTGGGTTGATCCCAAACCAATTTTGGTCGTTCCCACAATCACGTGGTCACAAGAAGTCATCAACCAATGTCACATTGAGACGGGGCTTATTGGAAAAATAGCTAACTCCCAGCACTCTGAGATTTCATAGGAGAGAGAAAGGGAAGGTTGCGGGTGCTGTCAGACCTGCACCAAGGAGCTGAAATGGCATGTGCTTAGAACCAGAAGGGGATCATTAAGGTTCCAGAGAGTTATTTGACTCAAGAATCAGATATCCTTTGACCCGAAGGTTGTGTATACCTATGGGGGAGTTGGGGGGCTACATTAGGTGGTATCGGAGCTGATATTAAGGTTTTTTGCATACAAAAGACAAAGGAGAAAGGATGTAAGTTGGTATCAATTGTGGTATCAAGAAATTTAATTTATGTTCGTAGGCACTAGAAGGTGACGCAGTGGAATCATGCCACCCAGAAGGTGTAAAGAGAATGCAGAAATGGAAGAAGAAATGAGGAAAATCTGAATGAGACTAGATTCCATGGAGATATCACAAACGAGAGCACCAGACATTGGAGATATCAATGAAGCTGAGAGTGAATAGATAGAGGTCGAATAAAATGTAGCAGAATATGTTTCACAAGATCGCTTATTGAAAGTTGTTTCAAGAATAGGAGCTAGAGCAAGAATAGAGGTTCCAATGTATGAAGGCAATTTAGAAGTTGAAGAATTGTTGGATTGGGTATGTGTTATGGAAAAGTACTTCGATTATGAATATATCGAAGAAGAAAAGATGGTGAATCATGCATTGACAATACTGAAGGGTCACACAACACTATGGTGGGATGAACTGCAAGCCAAATGCAGGAGCAAAGGTAAGAAGAAAATTCAGAACTGGGATACGATGGTAGCCAAACTGAAGGCCAAATTTATCTTGAAGGACTATCAAATCAATTTGTTCAGAAGATTGCAGAACTTGACACAAAATATTTTATCATTGAAGGAGTACACTGAGGAATTTTATAGACTAAACATCAAGGCTGGACAAAAAGAGAATGAAGATGAGAAAACAACCATATATATAAATGGGTTGAGATCTAAAATATAAGAGGAGATCAACAAGGTGTATGTTAGTAAAGTCGAGGATTCTTATGAAGCAGCCTTGAAAGCTGAAGAAAAAATGGCCAGGAAACAAAGACAATGAAGAAGAGGATGAAATTCAATAATATTTAAGGGAACCAAAAGAGAGAAGTTTCAGAAGCCAAAGCGTGAAGCTGACAAACAACATAGTCACCATGAGAAAGGTGGAAGTTCTAAATAAGGAAAAAGTGGAGGAAGAATCTCTTTTTCTAGAGGAAGAGGAAGAGGAAGAGATGGAGGAGGTGAGGTTAGATGTTATACCTGTGGAAAATTAGGGCACAAGTCTTGGGAATTTCCTGAGAGAAAGAACGAAGGAGGAGGAGAAGTACACGTTGCTAAATCACAGAAGCATGTGGAAGAAAAAGAAACAGAATGAGGAAAGAACCTCATGGTGAGGAAATTTACTCTTAAACCAGAGAAGGAGGTAGAAGAGTCGGTTCAGTGAATAAGTCTATTCATAATTTCTTACAAGATGAAATACATAGTTTGCAAGGTGATCATAGATAGTGGGAGCATTGACAATCTAGTATCCACAAAGATGGTGGAGAAACTGGAGTTGAAGAAAACTGCACATCCAAACCCATACAAGGTATCATGGTTATAGAAAGGAAATCAAGTAATGGTAAGTCAAAAATGCCAAGTTGAATTTAAAATAGAGGTTATAGGGATGAAATATTGTGTGATGTAATTCCTATGGATGTCTGTCATATTTTATTAGAGATACCATGGCAGTTTGACAGAAAATTTATTCATGATGGAAGAAAGAATACTTATACCCTAAAAAAGAATGGTAGGACACATATGTTGTTACCTATAGAAGAAAAAGAACAAAAGAGGGAAGCTAGTTCAAGTATACTTCTCATGAGTGGGAAAGAACTCTTGAATGAAATCAAGAAGAAAAAAGAAATAGAGTTTGTTGTAGTGAAGAAGCCTAGATTTATCCTTACAAATACTTATGTGGAATGTTTGCTTGAAGAAATACATGAAATGTTAGAAATATTTGTTAAAATAGTAGTGTATGAGTTACCTCACTCATTTCACCCATTAGGAGTATAAGGCATCATATTGACCTTATTCCAGGAGCTAGTTTACCAAACAAAGCAACTTATAGGTTGACACCTAGGGAGAATGAGGTAGTCAAAAATCAAGTCAAGGAGTTGTTGGATAAATGTTTAGTCTAGAAAAGCCTAATCCCATCTACAGTACCAACTGTGTTAATTCCAAAGAAGGATGGAGGATGGAAAATATTGTGTACAAACTCTAGAGCCATCAACAAGATAACCATTAGGTATAGATTCCCTTTACCAAGCATGGATGATTTGATGGATTGTTTGAGTGGAGAAATTTATTTTTCCAATATAGACTTGAAGAGTGGATATCATCAAATAATAATGAGAGAGGGATATGAATGGAAAACAACATTCAAGACAAATGAAGGATTGTTTGACTGGTTGGTCATGCCATTTGGGTTGACAAATGCACCAAGCACATTTATGAGATTGATGAATGAAGTATCGAAAGACTTCATAGGAAAATTTTTCATAGTATATCTATATGACATAATAATCTTCAGTAAGACAAAGAGAGAACACTTAAGACATTTGACATCAGTGATGGAAAAATTGCAGCAGGAAAAATTGATGATAAATCTAAAGAAAAGTTCTTTTATGAAAATAGAACTCATATACTTGGGTTTTTTGATCTCTTAAAATGAATTGAAGATGGATCCAGAAAAGGTGAGAACAATCAAAGAATGGCCATCGCCAAGCAATATATTTGAGGTAAGAATTTTTCATGGGTTAGCAAGTTTTTATAGAAAGTTTATCAGAAATTTCAGTGGTATATGTGTGCCCATGTTGGACACTGTGAAGAAGAAAAACACATATTTTAATTGAATAGAAGAATATGAAAAAAGTTTCAAAGTGTTGAAGGAGAAGATCAGAGAACAACCAATTTTGGTCTTACTAGATTTTGGAAAAACATTTCAAGTGAGATGTGATGCAAGTGGATTAGCTATTGGAGAAGTCTTGATTCAAGATAATAGGCTAGTTGCTTATTTCCATGAGATGCTGAATGACACCAAGAAGAATTATTCCACATATGACAAAGAATTTTATACAGTGATTCAAGATTTGAAGAAGTGGAGGCACTATTTAATTCCTAAAGAATTTGTCTTGTACAATGATAACCAAGATTTGCAGTTTATTACTAGGCAAGAACGTTGAATTATAGACATGCTAAATGTGTAGAATTTATGAAGAATTTTACTTTTTTTATTAAACATATCGATGGAAATACTAACAAAGTTGAATATGATTTAAGCAGGAGGAGTTTGATTGTACATGATTTCCAAGTGGAGACCTTAGGGTTTTACCACCTCAAGGAGATGTATAGAGAAGATCCAAATTTTAAGGAAGCCTATGATGCATGTAAGAATCCTTTGTTGGGAGACAGAATCCCATGGACTAAATATTTGATCCAGGATGGATTACTGTTCAAGGGAATCCAACTGTGCATACCAAAATTTTCAATGAGAGATAATTTGTTGAAAGAGAAACACAATGGAGATTTAGATGGACATTTTGGTCATGATAAGACATTTTCACAGTTGAGTAATTCGTATTATTGTTCGAGCATGAGGGAAGAAGTGAAAACGTTTGTGAACAAATGCATAATTTGTCAGTATGCAAAGGGAAGACAATAGAACACTGGTTTGTATCAACCATTACCAATTCCAGAGAGGTTGTACAATGCAATTAGTATGGATTTTGTTTTGGGATTGCCTAGAACTAAGAAAGGGAGAAATTCCATATTTGTTATGGTGGACATATTTTCAAAAATGACACATTTCATACCATGCCAGAAAAAATGATTCTATACACACAGCCAAATTGTTTTTCAGAGAAGTATTGAGACTACATGGATTTCCTAGGAGCATAGTCTCAGACAGGGATTCCAAATTTGTAGGAAACTTTTGGAGGAATCTATGGAAGAGGCTGGGGACGAACTTGTCCTTTTTTTCAACATATCACCCTTAGATAGATGTACAGACTGAAGTAGTAAACAAGAGTCTAGGAAACTTCTTGAGAATTTTAGTCACTAAGTAATGTCGTCAATTGGATCAGATTCTGGCACAAGCAGAATTTGCATTCAACAATTTAGTGACGAGGAGGACAAGGAAAATTCCATTTGAAATTTTGTATGGTACATAGCCAAGAGGGATTATAGAATTGATAGATCTGAATCAAGATGAGTTCAGAAGTGTTGGAGCAGAGGATTTTGCAACAGAAATGAAGAAACTCCATGATAGAGTCAGAGAACAGATACATAACAACAACTAGAAATATAAGAAAAATGTTGATCAGAAGAGGAGAGAATTTCAGTTCAAGGTTGGATATGAAGTTTTAGCTCATTTGAGAAAAGAGAGGTTTCCAAGGGGAATGTATAACAATTTGAATATGAAAAAGATAGGACCATGCAGGATTATCAAAAAATTCACAGTTAATGATTATGAAATTGAGTTTCCAGACAATGTTGGGATATCAATGATATTCAATGTTGCAGAACTATATCCTTATAGGAGAGATGAGGAAGGAGAATCAGATGATCAGAAAGAATTTTAGTGGGAAGAACAATTTCCCACAACAGAAAAACCTCAGATGGAGAAAACCATTGAACAGATAGATGGAAAGAAGAACAGGAGGAAGAAATATCTTAAGTATTTAGTGAAGTGGAAAGATCATCCAATGGAAGATGAAATTTGGGTCATGGAACCTGATATTTTGAAGCATGGAAAAATAGTGTAGGAGCTCATGGACAAGAGTCCATGAAAATTTTAACCAGAGGAGTATGATGCAGGAGCATCACCTTAAAAGTCAAAGACGCAAGCATGGAGGTAGGTACATGACATATTAGCATTGATTTAAGAGATAAATCAGTTGTTGATATATTTTGTAAACAACATTTTTATATGTAACTTGTCTGTGATGTCTTAAGGACAGTAAGGGGTTGCAGATATAGAGTGTTGACTCTTATTTGGAAATAACTGGTAGTTATTGTAATAGGAAAAAGTAGGAAACTTATAAAAGTTTTATAGGTGATCCATGTGGATATTGGTGGCCACCCACCTTTTCCAACTGGCTCAAAACGATTTTCTGGCAATTTTGGCAATTTACTATTTTTAGCAGTTTTTAACTTCCGGGGCCATTTTGAGGGCCTAAATGAATGTTTTTTGGGATTGAACTTCTCAATGATATATGAAGGAATTATTGATCCCCCAAAAGTAATATCTTCGACGATACCTTTCCAACGAGATATCATACGCCTAAAATGAAGATCATATGCAAATGTTGTGACCCCGGGAAATTGATGTACTAAGTTACCCAAATGAGGCCCATGTGACTTTTGGCACTTCATATCCTAGGGTTAGGTTTTTGGGTGTTTAGGGTTTTTGACATTCCTGTTTATTGTAAAAACTCCTTCAGAACCTCATTGTAATCATCTTCTTGCGAATGTGATTAGTCGTCACATCTCTTTTAGAGACAAGCTGCCACCATTCTAGCGAGTCTTTCATTCTGTAGTTTTACAGTCTCTGTACATTTATTTCATTAATATAAATCATGTATTAATGTATGTCTATGTTTATGGTTTTTTTATAACCCTATATTTCATAGGATCAACTGCTGAATGGATATTTTTATTCTTGTTGTAGTTTGGCTGGAAATAATATTTCATTCTTGCAAATTATTTTCAAAAAGAAAGAAAAAAGAAAAGGAAAACAAAGAAAAGAAAAAGAATAAAAGAGGGCATAAAAGAAAATGGATAAAATTCCCATGTAATAACAATGACTTGATCCATACAGTTTAATCATGGCCAAGTCTCTTTTAATTTATGTTGATAGGATTAGTGAATACGATTGGCTAAACTGTTTAATCTTAGCCAAGCATTTCGGTTAGTTAGTGAATAAATTTGATCAAACTGTCTAAAATTGATCGAATAGCCCCAGGTTAGAGTAAATTCTTATCCCTATAGTCTAATCTAGGCTAAATGCGTAGGTAGGTAGGATAGGACATAGACTAGCCAGTGTTTCTTTCGATAAAACTAGCATGATGTTCAATAAAAATCCATGATTTTGATGTTTGAGGTGTGTTTCCTAACCCCATGGTGACAAAATGCAAGGTAAGTAGTGTAAA
The DNA here is from genome assembly GCA_009831015.1 of Picea engelmannii. Taxonomy (NCBI): domain Eukaryota; kingdom Viridiplantae; phylum Streptophyta; class Pinopsida; order Pinales; family Pinaceae; genus Picea; species Picea engelmannii. The sequence continues at coordinate 799,898 of ML780643.1, read as the reverse complement.
ACCCACAAAGGATCATTATCCTAAGTTTCCGCTATGCATTTTGATTCGAACTCAGAGATTAAGGAGTGTGCATAGATCTATGATGGATGCATCGACGTTGATATCTACAGTTGAAAGGAAATTCCAGACCCCCCTGACCATTCTACCTTTAACGGTGGAGTGGGGGGGGGCTCCTATATGGAGACTAAAAAACGTGCATAGATCTACAATTGATCTAGAGACACTTAGATCTATGACCAACAATATATTTTGGACCCCCCCGATAGTTCTAGTTTTAACGGTGGGGGGGTCCGATATGGGCAGTTTTCCCTAGTGGGCCCCTTCCTAACGTGTCGCCAATACATTACATCAAACCCCCTCCTCTCCAAACCATTTACTTACTAGCCCTCCCTCTGACATACTTCCATACCGTCATTGCTATACCACCGCCTCCTCTTGACATCATTCTCCACTATCCCTCCATTCACCTGTCACATGTTGTATCCCATTCGCCTATCCTCTAGTCGTCACCCTCCACGTCACCTTGGAACACTCACCATCCATCCTTCACTTGCCACCTCATATTCTGAGTGATCCATTGGCCATTTATTAGAGGCTAACATACTCGTTAGTCTATCGACTTGTCCCTTGCGCCCAGTCGATACCCGTTCACCAAAATTTAACCCTGTTTCCGCCATTTGCGCACTACTCACACTCTCCACACACCAGAAACTCATTTTACCTCACTTTTTTAGTCACCGATCCAACCATAGCCATTACCTACTAACATTTTTTGTTTCAATTGTAGGTACCTTTGAAGTGATGGCGCCAAAATCTAAAAAATCATAGGTCAAGGAAAATCCATTACTCCAGCCTCCTGTCGATCTCGATCAGATCTCGCTAGATGACAAAGATTACCTGATTTTAAAGACCAGGTGTGAATTCAAATTTGTTGAATTTCACTCATGGTTTAGGGACACTTTCTTATATAAAAGTGACACGATTCGTCTCTAGAAGTCCAATCTCCCCCTGTATCTGTTCCCCCAAATCCACCATTTTCCAGAGTTCGCCCTCAAGTGCCAGACACATTACCTTCCTAATTAGAGCCATTGTTTCAACATCTGGAGAAATCCTTTTCACTATCACACTCGATTCTAGTGATCAAATGATGCAAATATCCAGAGTCGAATCCGCCTCTCCTTTCACCCTTGAAGTTCTAACTGAAAAGTACAAGAATCTGTCTTTTCCATAGAGAGCACAGAGTTTTGAGCTTTTCCTCCCACAGGATGCTCAATTCCCCAAGAAAAATCCCCCTTACCATTCCTCCATGTTTTAAGAAAAGGGAAACAAATCATCTCATCGTTATGTTGTCTGCTCGATTATTTCTCAAATGAGTGGGTGGACGAACCCATCTTGGGTTTCCTATATATTTTCTCTTCTGAAGAAAAATCTATCACCCATTTTGACTAAAACGGTTTTCTAGTCGAGAACATGCACGGTTAGCTTTTCAAATTCACCATAGAGGGCATGTTTCGGTATTCTTCAATACTGGCTTACATGTTCATGTTCTTTCAAGAGGATAGGCTCTCATTCCATATGTGGAAAATGGACCAAGATGGTAAACCACAATCTATCGCCTCTTGGACTTCACTTCTCAGAAGAAACTCTACCGAGTTTAATTTCAAGCAATTTATTGAGCAGTTTTACCACCCAGTGGTAGACAAGAGCTGAGGATAAATGAGGAGGTCCAAAGAATCTTACACCTCTCTGAACTCACCAATACTGGAGACTGGTATTTGTATTATAAACACAAAGAGATCAGAGTATATGGGTGTGAGTTAGCTCCCTATAAGCTGCCCAAATAATTGCCTGATAGAATATTCACCTTGGAGTACATTAGGAAAATGATCAATTCATACGATATATTGTATCTCTGAAAAAGAAACAACAGATGAAAATCAAAGGGCAGATAGGACCCTTTATCTGCAATAGTCGAGTTGTCGGGGAAGAGGAAGACAAACTATTAAAGGAATGAAGTTCGACACAAGATTCCTGTGGCACTATGATCCATGTGGGATTATTGTAGAGATGATATCGAAGAACAAAAGTTCTCCATATTTTCATTCACTCAAACCAGAGATCGTGAAATTTTCAAACCAAACAAAGTGGGAGGTAAACACTTTGGAAGACATAAAACCACAACCCATTCCAGCTGTCATATCACAAACCACTACACCATAGGTACCTAAGGAGAAAAGAATCAGGAAGGATGTCTCACCTTCAGTCACTAAATTGTCAGTAGAGGATTTCCAGGTGTACAAGAAAAGGCCTAAGATCGCTCACACTATTGACAGGTCTGGAGAGGAAGAGACCCAGTCTACCACAATAGACAAGGGGGAGCATTCATCACCTTTCTCAAGAAGTCCTCATATGATGTCTACTTCTTCCTCAAAGAAGTAGACTGTTACCACTGTGATTACCCAAGATCCACTAGGATCTGCAAAAATGATCATTTTTTAAAAGTATGATTTGATTAAGAAGAAAAATGAGATGCTGACCAGCAGCACATATGCTCAGTTCTGGAAGAAAACATCCACAACACAACATAGATTGTTATCATCTTTTGATATAGATAAGGGGAGAATGCACATGGAATTTTTGCAGGCACAAGTGCCCCATCCAAAGGAAATCACTAATTACAAGAAGGATACATTGGAGTTTAAAACGAGATATGTACATCCAACTGATTAGATGGATTTACACAGGCAGACTAGAGAAATGATTTTCTCAACATTAGCCAATGCTTCCACTTCTGCTGCCAAATTACAGGTTTCTCTAAACAATGTTCAAACCCAATTAAATATGGAGAAAATATCATCCTTTGAAAAGGATAACATTATTAAGTCCTTGGAAGAATTGGTGCTCAAAATTGGGTATGACCCCTCAAATGTGAAAGAATATGAGGAGATTCTCAAGAAAAGAAATGTTGACATAACATATTTGAGGAAGCAACTAAAACTGCCACCTACAGAAGACTCACAGGCCAAAGAGATGGTTGAGACAGAAGGTAAAAAGGAAGAGATGCTAAAGTTGATCATGGAATAGAATGCACATATAAAAGAGATGGAAGTAGAGCTAGAGAGGTAAGTAAAGGAGAAGGAACATGAAACACCCATGGAAGTCACCCCACCGAGTGTAGTTCCCCTCAAAACAAAGGCATCAATAACCACCACAACAGAACTTCCATCAGCCACCCCACTGACAACTCTGGAAAAATATGTAGAGCTAGAAAAACCAATGGAGGAGATGAACCTACAAGGAACAGAAATCAATAGACTAAACAAAGAGATTGAGAATATCTGGGAGCTCAAGTCTTCCTACTAGACAAGCTACAACATTGAGAGGCAAACATCAGAAAATATCAAGAAGGAAATACAGCAGCTGCAAAAGAAAATAGTCGGAGGAAAAACACTAGCAGAAGCTAAGGAGAACATTTGGATGAATATCTCCAAATCCATATACAAAATATGGCCCATGGTGCAAATCATGTTTGAACAACATGAACTGGTTCTGAGGAGTAGTAAAGACATCGACAAGATAAAAGGAGAGTTGGGGGAAATGCCCACAGGAGCTGATGAAATCATTAAGTTTATGAATTCAAAAACTAGGGAAGAGCTGGAAGACCTGAAGATTGAAGGTAGAACATAAACTATCCTCGAGGTCAAAAGAGTTCTTACCAAAGGAGGATTAATGTTGCAGTTGGAGGAGAAAGTCCATAACATGGATATTGGGGTTTAAATATTCTTCCTAGTTTGTTGGTTCTAAATGATAAGCTAATGACCCTTTTTGACTATAAATAGAAGATTACCATGGTGGACAAGGACAGTTCCAAATTTTCAGGAATTTAGGGTAGCATAATAGGCAAGGCATTTCTAGAAACTCTATAGGTGGACCTCAGTATCCAACACAAAATCAAATATATTTTCATCACCAAGCTAAATTTTCCCAAATATACAGAAATGGATGAAATCTATCGAAGACTTCTCAAATTCACCATTCCCAATCAACAAAGATGGGAGGATCTATGCAATTTGATTGAATGAGAGATGAGGTATACCATCCAAGTCAGCATGCAGAGAAGTCAAAGTCACGTGAATGATTCACCAACATCCTTCCCCAAAATCCACATGAAGGATACTATAGATCATCATCAATTCCTATATTTTGGTATCTTGTTATCTAGTTAGTTAGATTTAGAATCTTCCACGTCCTGATCATTAATGATAGGGTCGTTTGTAATTTTTGTTATAAATACTTCAAACTTCGAAGTACTGAGGGTTAATCTTTACGCAAGTTGTAAGAACTCTAATTTTTTATTAGAGATATACCAGTAATAAAAGGACATTTCACAGGATTCCTGTGTGTTAGTTGTTGGTGATGTTTTATTCTCTCAGTTGAATGGTTTTTCCTGTATTCGTAATCATTTATGTTTTCTATATCTGATCGTTTAAAAGAAGTTGAAGTTACATAATTTATCTTTTTATACTTTGTTTCTATATTTTAAAGATCTAAATGTTTATCTTCTGATGTTATGATTAAGAAATTCTTAAATGATTCTTGGTTATAATTGATTATCTCATATTTTCCGCTATCCATCATTTAATTCTAAAGAATCTAACAGTTGCATTATCCTGCTTTGTGAAAATACCTTATAAAATTTGTATGTTGATCTTGAGATTTATAAAACAGACTCCATATCCCAATGGATGTGTAAGCGACATTTCAACCATTTTTATAAAACAAACAACACAATCTCATTTATTTAACTAGCCTAACATCTAAAATCTAAAACAAAGTTAAATTTTATAGAGAGATCCCTCTCTGGAACTGGAAGGGATAGATCGCAGTTTCGAAGTGGTTGGATAAAGTTACCTCTAGTAAATTTCTTCTACCTAGTGACAACCTCTAGGAATTTATAGAGCGATAACATAGTGGCGACCATACTAGTGACTGAACAAACTTTATATATCCTATGATTTATTTTCCCTAGACAAAGAAAACTTCATTTCTGAATGAATCATAAAGTCTAAACTTACATAGAGATAATGTTCAGAGGTTGTTAAAGTTTGTATATATTAGTTAAAAGTTTCTAAAAATAAAATTAAAATTAAAAATTCTGGCTCCTAAAAGAGTTTTCTATAGATCTCATCCAGACCCAAAACCTACAATAGCAATAGACAATCCCAAAAAATTACTCAGAAAGAAAAATGATGCAGAGGGTTCTGAGAGTCATAATCCACTTCATAGGTCCCCTTCTCTCCCAAAGAAGTTGGTTTTCCTTCAAGATCTCAAGTTTGACATATCTTTTGCACAAATCCTTTTTAGAACAAAATCCGACATCTTTGTAAATGAAACCGTTTTGGATTAAACCATCCTTCAACCCAGGACCCCTGAAATACTTTCTCCCAGAGCTGACGTTGATCAATGATTTCTCCAGGAATTTGAAAATCTAGAATATCTAGTTATGAATATTGATCAAGCCTTAGAGAAATCTCACTTTCAGCAGTTAGTCAAACTTTCTACCTTGACTATTGCTGCATATTTTGTTAAACCTAAGCCAGTTCATTCATCTCCTCCCAGCCCTTCATCTTCCATAGCTTCTACCACCTCCCCTCCAATCACACAGTTTGTTGTTCAGCCTCCTCCACCAATCATGGAAGCAAGATATGATCCATTGGTGTCAGTTTCCCCTTTAAATTCCATGCCTCAGGATTATCAAACTATAGTCCCTTGGTTTGATAGTACTGGTCCTCTAAATGCACAACAACATGTTGACAAAATGAACGATTATTTTGATTTGGAAGAAGTAGATGAATCTGATGTGCAAATGAGACTATTTTTAACAGACTCTCACTCGAGAAGTCAAAAAGTGGTTTAAAACCTTATGTGTTGCTTCCATAATTGACATTGTTTCTTTTCATCGAAGTTTCCTTAACAGGTGGAAGGTAAAGAAAAATCCTCTCTAGATCTTGTCAGAATATGAGAATATCATAAGGAACAAAGGAGAGACAGTGCAGGATTACTGCACCCATTTCAACAATCTATACAATGCAATTCCAGCTGATATCAAACCACTTCAAGTTTTGGCATTAATAAAATTCCTCGATGGATTCAACATTGACATGTTGTATCAGCTAAGGTAAAGAAACTCTGCTACTCTAGAAGACATGCAAAAAAGAACCATTAGTGTGGAAGCAAATCTTAGCTAGAAGAGCCAGGAAAAGAAGAGAAAGGAGGGTAATGATTAAGGAAGAGCCTTCCACTTCCTCTTCAGATTCCAAACTAGATTCTCTAGCTAGATCTATGGAGAGAATGATGGAGAGGATTACTATAACTGACAGAAATCCACCCAGGGAAAACCGAGTTTCTCCTTAGATTCAGAATCCAATCTTAAGAAGAAATCCTCCCCAGATCTAGAGATCTGAGGGATCAAAGAGAACATAGGGGGCCTGATCAACAGATTAGACCACTCCTCCAAGAAAATTATGTTGATGAAGGTGAGGATATAATCGAAGAATTGGATGATACTCATATAAAACTCATGGGCGTTCATGACGATGAATCCATTTTTCATCTCAGGAAGAGAATGAGCTTTTCCTCCTTTCACAAATAGAGGTAAATGAGGAAGCAGAGGAGAAATAACAATAGGCCTTTGAAAATTCTATAATGGAGGTACATAGGCAATATAACCTGAGAAGCAAGAAGGAAAATGGAAACCCTCCAAAGAAGGCTTCTAAGACAAAGAAGGATACTGAAACAAAGATAATAGTCGAAACCAGGAAAACCTTAGAATCTTGTCCCAAGAAAGTCCCTAATTATAATAATGTTGGATCCCCTGCAAAAATAACTCCCAAAGTTTTACAAAGAGAAAATCAGACCGAAGTTTCATCAACTAGTCAACCAAGTGCTCATGCCCGTAGAACCTCAATGGATAAACCAGAAGTGAAAAGCTTAAGAAAAACTTCCATTACTTTCAGCCTTGAAGAGGAACTAGATAAACTGAAGATTCCCATTCCCCTCTCCGAGATGATGAGCAAGAATGATTATAGGTCACAAGTGATTAAAGATTTGAGCATCAACCAGAGATAGGTACGAAGGTCCTGAATGTCAGATCTGTGAATCACTCAAACATGGTAAATCTTGTTGATGACCAACCAGAGCTCTTGTTTGGTCCTGAAGTTGATGGTAAAATTGATAATGGTGTACTGGCCCCTTTTTACATCATCCTAAATATCCACGACTTGATATTACAAGACGTTATGCTGGATTCAGGTTCCTCTCACTACTTGATGCCCAAAGTTGTGATGGAAAAGTTGGGACTTGAGGTCACCAGACCCTACAAGGATTTGCATTCTTTTGACTCTAGCAAGGTCAAATGCATAGGGATAACTAAGGATTTATGTATCACCCTAGCTCAAATCCCAACAAAGAGTATGGTAATGTATATAGTAGTTGCAGACATTCCCCCAAAATACGGTATGTTACTATCAAGATCATGGGGAGCTAAGATGAAAGGAACCTTGCATCTAGATATGTCTTACGCCACCATCCTGGTATTTGGAAAATAGAGGAGACTGTATAGAGAAACCCTGATGAAGTATATGGTTAGCAGTTAGGAAAAGCCACACAATTACCCACTATACTTTGCACACTCTGATCTGGATTCTTTCATTCTTTACAATGATGGTGATTTGGAATAACAAATCGCTTAGCTGGAAGATGATATGGATGATTCGAAAGAAGATAAAGCAATCACCGAGGAAAGACATGTTGAAACTGTGGAAAGTGAGGAACTGCCAGCAGATTTTTATAGCATGCATTTCGATGGTGCAAGGAGTAAAGAGGGAGTTGGAGCTGGAGTTTGGTTACATAATCACATATCAAGGTATTTAGAGAGCCATTCTTACAAACTAAATTTCTAATGCACTAACAACATAGCTGAGTACAAAGATTTGATGCTCAGCCTGAAACTACTGAAGAAAGTTGGTGCCAAATAAATCAGGGTAAGGGGTGATTCTGAACTCATTAACAAGCAAATCAAAGGTGAGTATGCAACTAAACATCCCATAATTAGAGCTTATAGAAATGTTTCTTTCGATGCTCTTCAATGTTTTACTGAAATTGATTTGCAAGTAATTCCCAAGGGACAAAACATATTAGCAGACGGGTTGGCCATGTTAGAAACTACCTAAAAAACACCCTTCCGTCCCACTCACAAATACATGGTGGAAGTGAAATGTAGACCAACCGTTCCAAACAACATCAGGTACTGGTAGGTATTTGGGAATGACGATCAAATTGAAGACTTCCTACAATGTAAGAATGAGTTCGAATGTACAAATATAGATTTAGAAAATGATGATGATGATGTAAATAAATCTATTTTTGAAATAGGTAGTGTAAATAATGTAGATTCCGAAGAGTTGAATGAAAATAAAGTAGATGCATATGAATTGAATGAAAATGAGATAGATTTTGGTATTCTACAGTTGAAAAATAACGTGTTACCTAGAAGTTTAGTTCCGCTAGAAGACTTGTTCAATTTTAACGATGTAGCCAAAAAACTGAAAATTGAAGCTAGTGGTAAAGAGGTTGAAAAGTGCAACATAGGAACAAAAAAAAAGTCCAAGATGATAAAAATTTCTAAATCTCTTCCCCTTGAGAAAAAACACAAATACATTGAACTTTTTAAGGAATATGTAGATGTGTTTTCTTGGGGTTATGAGGACTTAAAATTCTATGAAGCAAGTATCATACAACATTAGATTCCCACAAAAAAAGAACACAAACCTTTCAGGTAGAAACTTAGGAGAATCAATCCCAAGTTGCTTCCCTTAATAGAGAAAGAAATAAAAAATATGTATGATGCAAAAATTATAGTCCCCTTGAGATTTTCCAAATGGGTTTCTAACCTAGTTCCTACAAGGAAGAAAACTGGTGAGATCCGACTTTGCATAGATTTCAGAAATCTAAACAAAGTCTCCCTCAAAGATAATTACCCTTTGCCCAAAATGGACCACATTTTACAAAAGGTAGTTAGGGCTAGTAGGATCTCCTTACTAGACAGTTTCTCAGGCTACAACCAAGTCCTTGTCCACCCAGAAGATCAAGAGAAGACAACATTTACCACACCCTAGGAAACCTTCATGTATGTGAAGATGCCCATTGTCTTGATGAACGCTAGTGCCACATTTCAAAGGGAAATGAATATTGCTTTCGTGGATGAACTTGGAATATTTATAGTCATATATCTAGATGATGTGACTGTATACTCCCAATCTGATGAAGAACTCTTGCAGCATCTCAGAAACGTGTTTGAGAAGTGCCAAAAATTTGGATTTCGTTAAACCCAAAGAAGTCTCTTTTCGGTTTAGAGGAAGGAAAGATGTTGGGACACATAATATATAAATATGGAATTAAAATAGATCCAAATAGGATAGAATCCATCCAGAAGGTGGAACACCCTAGGGACATCAAAGAGCTGCAATCATTTACTGGAAAAATAAATTTCCTTAGAAGGCTCATACCCAACTTGGCCGAACTTCTTAGATACATCACTAACATGATAAAAAAAAACACAAAAATCAGATGGAACACTAAATCCAAACAGTCATTTGAGAAGGTGAAACATGCACTCACCCAAGACCTAGTTCTAATCAACCCAGATTACACCAAATAATTTTATGTTTTCTCTTTTGCATCTGAACATACCATAGCAATAGTGTTGTTGCAGAAAAACAATGAAGGGTACGAACAACCCATAGCATTTTTCAGCAAAGCTTTGAGAGACGTTGTGTTGAACTACAAGATAATGGAGAAACGATATTTTTCCCTAGTAAAAGCCATAAAGGATTTCAGAGTCTATATTCCTCATTCTCACACAATTTCATACGTGTTGGAAGATTGTTTGTTGTCATTGATGTCAACCCTGGTCATGGGTTTTGGACTGCAAGATTGATAAAGGTATTTGGACATGAAGGAGAATGCACATGCATATACAACACCCATGAATGGATAGTATAAATCATGTTGTTTCTGGTGGTATGTAGCACGTCATGTGGATCCTCATGGTTGAGGAGAAATGAATTTTTGAAGATGCCAAATTGAATTGAAGAAGGAAGTACCTGTAGGCCCTGAAGATAATTAAAGAAAATAATTACAAAATAAGAAAGTGTCAGGTTGGCCCTAATGTTAAAAGGAAGTGACATAAATGGTATAAATTAATATCATTATACATTCATTTCATACAAGTCGAATTTCATAGGAAATAAGAAGAAAAGAAGGTCAGATTTCAAGGGAGGATGAAGTATTTTGGTGATGTTTTCTAAGGTATGTTATTTTTCAGGTCATCTAACCATTTTTTCTATAACTCTTTTTTTATAGAATTATTCAGATGGTGCAATTTCTATGGTATTGAGAATACATATCAAGGTACCTCTGTTAACATTTTTAGATCTTTATTCACTATAATTATGGAGATACACTCTATGGAAGATAGGGTTTATGACCAGTCCTGAAGCTAGTCAATAAACAGGTGTTCCAGGTAAAAAAGTCATAAATTATTCATCGAGAATCGAAATGAAGTGGGACAAATTTCATTGGAAAGAGTAAGGATTGTAGTTTATTTTGTATGGTTTTAGAATCAGATGTTAATTATTGAGCGCGGGGAATTCTGTGCAAGTTCACTCTCCTGAATAGACTATAATTGAATAAAGTCTACCATTCTTTCTATAACCTCTTTTTGGGGAGGATTCAAGGAGTGAAAATTGGAGGATTTTTAGAGAATACATTGAGTAATATTATCTACAGGATCCTCATACTCCAAGAATTGAAGAATTTCAGAAATTGAAGAAGTATCAAGAAGCATTATCAGGTTCTGTGTGATGATTGGTTGATGGTGATGATTTAATGTAAAGTTTTATTATCTCTCATATATTCTTGGGTGGAAGGAAGGGGCAAGGATGGAGAGTTCAAATCTCTCTTTATATTTGAGGATTGTATCTTCCTCTTGGAGGTTTATCC
>ML780643.1:719510-782439 GCA_009831015.1 Picea engelmannii | reverse complement strand
AAGATAGCATTCATTCCCTTAGCGTTAAAACTAAATTCTAACTTAGCATCCTTGGTGGCTAGCACAACAGGCTTTGTATATCCAGTCTCTACTACATCCCAAACATCAGCGCCCAAGGCCATTAAATATGTTCTCATTCTAATATTCCAGAAGGCAAAATTTGTTCCATCAAATAGAGGGGGCTTAGAAGCTGAAGTCCCTTCACGACTCGTCATGTTTAAGCTTACAGATATACCTTTAAATAAAAGGAGCCGGCTCTGATACCAATTGTTGGAAATACTAAAACAACTGAGAGGGGGGGGGGTGAATCAATTGTTTATAAGCTTAAACAATTTTATTCCTTCTTAACAATTATTAATATTTCTTCATGTGTCATCAAGAAACATACAACATATGGATAGTAAGAGTAAATATCATCAGTCACACATAAAATACACACAGAGACAGATTTTCACGAGGAAACCCATAAAGGGAGAAAACCTCTTCTTCTTCGAAATGATAGGCAGTCTTTTTCAGTTCTGTACATCATTTACAATTGAGCACCAACTCAATGTGAGGCTGCTACCTCTGTTTTACAAGATGCAACTTGTTTGAGAGCTCCAACTCTCTAGTTTCTCTAGCTCCCACTAGAAGGAAGCACCAACTTCCTGAGTATTCCAGCACCAACTGGATGGAAGCACCAACTTCCTGAATGTTCCAGCACCAACTGGATGGAAGCACCAACTTCCAGTTACACAGGCTCCAACCTGCATAACAGAGAATACCTATTCTCCCTAGCACCACCCTGCCACCCTGGTTTCTCTGGCCACTACCATATGGAAGCTACAACTTCCTGTGTTCAAGATCCCACTTGAACCTCTGAGGACAACAGTCCTCCCGAGCACCTCCCAACCACCCTTAAATATAAATGGTTAAATACACATTCAAATTTACAGATAAATCAGTTCTTACCAGTCTTTCTTTGTTCTTTAATTCTCGTCTTCTGTTCACTGTTCTGCTACTCTTCTCTTATTCAACAGGTCTGCTCTGCATCATGTCTTCTGTCATTCTTCTCTGCTTCTGTTCTATCCATCATGTTGCTCTTCTTCTGTTCTCGTTCTGCACAGTTCCTTCACTTCTTACTATTCCTCTGCTCATCTTCTTTTTCTTACTGTTTACACATTTTTCATTCAGAACAATCAACCAAATTCGATCTCCTTCATTTTCTTTTATACACCTTTCTTTAACGATTCCACTTCCCCTTCCAATGGAAATCCAACAACATCTTTCTTGGCAACTGAAACACTAACCAATTCATCATGCTCAGTTGGTTTCGCTTAACGGATTTTCAACTGAAGCGTTAATGTGTGAGTAAGAACACCAACCCTCCGATCAAGGTTTGATCCAACGGTTCAGATCAGATCGGGATTTCACCCATCGCGATTTCGGCATTTGCGATGTCAAAAATCACCAGTCCTTCGAACTCGCAATCCTCCGATTCCCGATGGCTCCTTTCCACTTGCTAGCCCTGCTGGCTATAGACCCATATAACCGTCTATCATGTGACCGCTGCCAAACCTCTCGTCGGGGTTTCGGGGTTTACAATGATAATGTGCATACGCCCCCTGAACCTACGATGTGCCGATTCCTGACTTCCTTTGTTCTCCTTACACCTGTCCTCCACTGACTCCTGGGTGGCCCACAGCCTATATGCCTTATCGGGAAATCGCATATCGCGATTTCACGAAGTCTGATGTCAATGTTCTTGTCAATACCAAAACCCGATCCCCGAAACACCGACCAGGGCTATGATCTACGGTTCAGATTCATTCTTATCCAACGACTGTGATTACTTCGCGAAATCACATTTCGCGATTTCAGAGTTCTTGATGCATTGTGTTCTTGACATATCAAATCCCGATCCCCGAAACTCCGATGCCACCTATCCTCTGCGCTTTCATCACACATGATTCGACACGTATTAAACACTGCCACGTGTCACTCTGATTCATTACTTGTATGTGTCTGAAGTGTTGAATCTGTCTGACACTTGTCACTACCTGATTGTGCCACGTGTCGCTTAGCTGACGTGGTCTGTTGACGTGGGTCGAGTCGATGTTGATCTGACGGTTCAGATTCCGTCGGGATTTCGCATATCACAAAATCGGGGATTTCGTTGTAGAGTGAACTTTGCCTTATGAAATCTCGATCCCCGAATTGCCAATGAGGCCTCCTGGCTGCCACGTGTCCATACAAATGGACGGTCCAGATCCCTGCTCGATTTAATGACTTCGATTAAATCGCAAAATCGCGTCTCACGATTTTGGGGTTTTCATTGTCGAGCGAACAGGACATTTCAAAGTCCCGATCCCCGATTTGCTCCTTTGGGTTATCTCTCTCGCAACTTTTACATATCTGACGGCCCTTGTTCTTTCGGGAAATTTGTATGAAATCCTACGGTCACTGACTCTTCTTCCTTTTTCCTCTGTAAGCTCTTGCTGCGCGCGTTTTCTTTAAGGTTGTTCCTTCTGGGATTTTACTTCCAGATCCCCACGGGGTTTTATCCTTCTTATCCTGCTGTCTCTACTGTTGCCATTAATGACAACAACCATCACTGCATTCTATCCACTAAATTTGCCAACATACTTCACCAAGTGGATCAAGGTTGTGCCATGTAGGCAAGCTACTGACTCTGTTATCATTAAATTTTTAGAAAATAATATCTTGTCTTGTTTTGGCTGCCCCATAAAATTATAGCTGACAATGTAGCGGCCTTCGGATCCAAAATACTCATAATTTTTTGCAGCCAATACAACATTACTTTGGGACACTCAACAACTTATTATCCTCAAGGAAATGGGCTAGTTGAGTCCTCAAACAAAAGTCTGGTGAACATTCTCAGGAAAAAACTGTAAGAAAATAAGAAATCATGGCATAATAAGTTGGTTTTCGTGCTCTGGGCTAACAGAATAAGAACCAAACGATCAATTGGCATGTCTCCATACCAATTGGTGTATGGCACTGAAGTAGTTTTTCACCTTTCCTTAGGAGTCCCTATTATGAATCTATTGCAGGAAGTGCAAGTACAACCAAATGATGTACAAAGGAGGATAAACCAAATGATTCATTTAACATAGTCCAGAGAAGAGGTATACAACAAAATGCAGGTCATCCAAGAGAACATCGAAAAGATATTTGACAGAAGGACTGAAGAAGATGATTTTGAGTTAGGCAACTTGGTTTTAAAATGGGATTCTAGAAATGAGGATAAGGGTAAGCATGGAAAATGTGATAGCTTATGGAAATGACCTTAAACCATTCAGGAATTCATAGGAAATAATGCATTTTTGCTCAAAAATAGTGATGGAACAGACCTACCAGGTGGACCTGTGAATGGCAGGATGCTGAAGCATTATTTTCCACCCCAATAAAGATATCACAAATCTTTTTCCACTGTACATACCATGTTTTTTTCATTTTTTTTCATTTAGGTTATGTGTGGGTGATATTGATCAGATGTTTGAAGCTCATAGAGAAGGCCCTAAGCCACTGACCAGTGCCAACAAAAAAATCTCAAAATAAAAAACAAATCAATAGCAGAAATAAGCTATGGAAATATTTTTACAGACATCGGGGAATAGGTTCTTGGCACCTCGCAAGGAGAGCACCATCACTAGGTGGATCCACTGTTATAACCCTATATTTCATAGGATCAACTGGTGACTAGAGATTTTTACTCTTGATGTGGTTTGTATGGAAATAATATTTCATTCTTGCAAATTATTTTCAAAAAGAAAGAAAAGAAAAAGAAAAAGAAGGAAAAAAGAAAAAGAAAGAAAAAAGAAAAAGAAAAGAAAGAAAAGAAAAAGAATAAAACAAGGCATAAAAGAAAATGGATAAAATCCCCATGCAATAACAATGACTAGATGGATATGCATCGGGGCGAATTTGACGGAGATATCGCTCTGCAAACTAGGGTTTTTGGAAGTTTGGAAGCGATCTGCAGCACCCTAGCTGTGGCCCCGAAGGGGCTCATGATTCGCACGAAGGGGGAGCCGCAAGGCACCTCCTATAGCCATGTCGTAGCAAATGATCATGCTGCTGAGTGGCTGAAGAGACCGACCTTTGAAAAACCACCTGACCTGCGTGCGGCGCTTCTAGAGGACGGGATCTGCAAAGAGAAAGAAATGGAGATCGACCCCGAGAAGGAGAACACCCCCAGCCGCGCCTCGACGCCATGGCTGCCCGGAAAATGTATTCCACAGGCGCCGCAGGCACCGAAATATGTTGTCAACTCGCCCAGAATAGAGGTGCAAAAGCAGTATATGAGGGACCACGCCCTAGTGGGAAAATTCCTGGGGCTTTGGCCCGCGGAAAGAGATCTGATCAAATGGATTCAGTATTGGTGGAAGCCAAGAGGGCATTATGATCTGCAACTTGGATCCAAGGGTTTTTTACCATTATCCTTCACAACCTAGAGGATCGCAATCGCATCTTTGATGGAGGGCCATATTTCTATAACTCGACAGGACTTTTCTTAAGGTTCTAGACTGAGAAGTTCAGCCCCGAGAAGGAAGATTTCACCCACGCACCAGTTTGGCTTAGATTATACTCCCTACCCCAGGAGTTTTGGCTAGAGGAAGTCCTAGCAGGCATAGGGAACACTATTGGCATCTATGTCAAATCTTCAGAAGCCACTAAGCAACGGCGCTATACCTCTTATGCCCGAATATGTGTGTATCTAAACATAGCTAAGCCGCTTCCTGGAACCATCACGCTGGAATATCATGACGAAGATTGGTCTCAGACCATCGACTATGAGCATATTCCCTTCCGCTGCAGGAAATGCCATGAGCATGGCCACCTATTTCGAGATTGCCCACTCAACGCCACGCCGAAGGAAGGAAATCCAGAGAGCGGCAAGGACAAGGACGACTTCGTGCAACCAACGGGGAAGAGACGTCAAGGGGGACGGAGGCAGCCTGCCCAGGTAAGTAAAGATCCATCCACTAGCAATAAGTTTGACGTTTTGCAAAACCAACCAGAAAATCCTCTCAACCCTGAACATCCCTTAGCACCTCCACCGAACAGCGCCGCTCAAAGCATCAGCCACGGAACAGATCATCCAATCAAGGGCAAGGAACTGGATCCCTCCCTCCCCACTTCCGCCCTTAATCAGCAAGAGACCGATGATGGGGAGGCGGACATGGACCTTGAAGAACACGACCTAGCTGGAGTAGATCTAGAGCACTTGGAGCATGCCTATAGACAGCATAAACTCTACACTATACCCAGAGACCAGCTAAGGAAAGTTCACAAAGTGTTCCTCAATTCCTCAGCAGGTTCCTCTGCTCACGCCAACAAAAGTCTAGGGATCCAGGGCGGTCAATCAAAAAACCCGGCCAAAAGCCAGAAAGACGAAAAGAAGCGGGGACGCAAATCAACCAACAAGATCATTCAGGAAATAGGGAATTTTATGGTGAATTCAGGACAAATCAACCTGATCTCGGATAGCTTCCCTCCGCTCCCCAATCCCCAGTCATCATGAAGATAATCAAATGGAATATCAGAGGCCTGAATGGACGCAGAAAACAAAAGCTGCTGCGGGATCTGATCATAGAAGAACAGCCAGACATCTTATTTCTACAGGAAACAAAATGCACCTCAGAGGACATGGACAAACTCCTACCTTACTGTTGGAAACAGGGGAAGGCAGTTTCAATAGATGCCACAAGAACAGCGGGAGGGCTAGCTATCCTGTGGAACATCAACACCATAATACTGGACAAATTCATCACCACCAAGTGGGTCATCATGGATGATTACAGACTCATAGGATCAAACAGGCCTGGACACCTGACCAATGTTTATGGTCCGGCCAGCCCCCGGGACAAGCAGGCATTCCTCCGAAGCCTGCGATATGTGGACAGCTTAGCGCAGCAAAAACACAAATTCATCGGTGGCGATTTCAACATTATTCGCAACCTGGAGGAGAAAAGAGGAGGCTCCAGGCGCCTAGATCGCGACTCTGAAGACTTCAATACCCTCATAGATGCGCTTCAGTTCATTGACCTAGGCATGGATAACGGCTTGTATACTTGGACTAACCGCCGAACTGGCATCCACCAAATCGCCTGCAAACTAGATCGATTCCTGACTTCTGAATCTCTCATGCTGGAAGGCATTGCAACAGAATCGACCATCCTAAATACATCTGGCTCAGATCATTGGCCGGTGCAACTAAGGATGAACATCCCAGCTACCCCAGGGAAGAAACCCTTCAGGTTTGAGAAATTTTGGCTAGATCACCCAGACTTCCAAGAAAAGATCCAAACATGGTGGAGGGAGGCAGCAGTTCCTAGTGGATCTAAAATGTATCGTTTCCAGCAAAAGCTAAAAAACCTCAAGCAGACACTCAAAGCCTGGAACCATAGCACCTTCGGAAACATATTTAGTGCTCAAAAACAACTGTAGACACAAATGGAAGAGATTCAGCAGCAGATTAGACTTCATGGAATTTCAGACGAACTTAAAATCCAGGAAGCTGCATTGAATCAGCAGCTCGACATCAGGAAAAAGCAAGAGGAGGTCTTATGGAAGTAGAAATCGCAGGTCCAATGGCTAAGGGAAGGGG
Source organism: Picea engelmannii (assembly GCA_009831015.1). Classification (NCBI taxonomy): domain Eukaryota; kingdom Viridiplantae; phylum Streptophyta; class Pinopsida; order Pinales; family Pinaceae; genus Picea; species Picea engelmannii. The sequence goes on along the minus strand of ML780643.1, from coordinate 775,826 downwards.
AGAGAAAAACTAAATTCTTTCATCGAACAGTTATCCAAAGGCGGCACATCAATAGGATCACCCATCTCCAGACAGAGGAAGGGGTCACTGTACACTCTCATGAGGATATGGAAAACACCTTGACAGGTCACTTTCAAACTCTCCTCACCGAACCCAGGACAGACAGGCATGAGGCTATCAGCAAAATCACACGGCATGTACCCTCTCTCATTACCCCGGAGCAAAATGCGGCCTTACTGCGCCCAATCACCATAGAGGAAGTGGACCAAGCACTACAGGAAACTCCCAAGGACAAGGCTCCAGGACCTGACAGCTTCACAAGCGACTTCTTCCATCATTGCTGGCCGCTGATCAGAACCGAGGTCTGGGAAATCCTAGAGGACTCCCGGGCTTCAGGGCAGATTTTACGAGCTCTCAATGCCACCTTCCTCGCCCTCATTCCCAAAGAAGGAAGCGCACACCAGCCCAAGCAGTTCAGGCCAATAGCTCTTTGCAACGTCATCTACAAGCTTCTAACCAAGGTCATAGCCCGGAGACTCAAGCCCATCCTACCTACAATCATCTCCTCGGAGCAATCAGGCTACGTGGAGGGAAGACAAATCCTGGACAACATCATTCTAGCCCATGAGGTAATCCACTCTCTGCAAAAAACCAAAACCCCAGGTATGCTACTTAAACTAGACCTCTCTAAAGCTTTTGATAAAATCAGCTGGGACTATATGCAGGCAATGCTCCTCGCTTTTGGCTTCGATCAAACTTGGGTTTCCTGGATTGTAAATCTTACCTTGTCAACCTTCTTTTCCATCCTTATCAACGACGTTCCCTCAAAGCCCTTCTCCCCCACGAGAGGAATAAGGCAAGGAGATCCCCTCTCACCTTTCCTGTTTATCATCCTAGCCGAAGGTCTCAGTAGATCCATTCATGCAGCCGTCGACTCCAAACTTTTGACAGGTCTACCCCTTCATGGCATCTTCCCGCCCATCTCGCACAGCCAATTTGTTGACGACACTCTCTTGATGGGCAGTCCCACTGTCCGGGAAGCTAGCTCCATCCTGGATATCCTGCAAACCTTTGCGGATGCCTCGGGCCTGGAATGCAATAAGGAGAAGTCGCAAATCTTCTTTTTTAACACCCCTCCCCCGATCCAGTGTCATCTCTCTGGCCTCCTTGGTTTCAACAGAAGCTCCCTTCCGTCCAAATACTTGGGCATCCCCTTAATTGGCAATGCCCACCGGAACTCCTCTTGGGAACATCTCCTCTCCTCTTTTTCCAAAAAACTCTCCTCCTGGAATTTTAGAGCGCTTAATCTCCCCAACCGCCTCATCCTCCTCCGAGCAGTCCTTCAAGCCCTTCCGCTTTACATCTTCTCAGCGTTAGCCGCCCCGAGAGCCATCCTCACTACTATCAAAAGTCTTCAACGAAACTTTATATGGCAGGGTCTCAACACTGGAAAGAAAATAGCACTGGTAAGTTGGGATAAAATTTGTCGGCCCAAGGAGCAAGGAAGCTTGGGCTTAAAGGATCCCTTTATCATGAACAAGGTACTAAGTGCCAAACTCTGGTGGCGATGGTTAAAAATCCCTGGGGACCTCTGGGCTCGTCTTTGGAGGAAGAAATACACTCCCAACGTGACAGAAAACCATCTCATCCGCTGGAATGAGGATAGCCCTGGCTCTCTAATTTGGATGGCAGCCAAACAGAACCGACAGTTGGTGACTGACCATGCCTTCTGGGAAATAAGAGATGGGAAAACAACTCTCTTTTGGCAGGATTCTTGGCAGCAGTGGCCGATTCTAAGAAAGGAGGACTGGGCCCCCACCATTAGCAACCCAACCACCAGGGCGGGCATGACAAAGGTTGCCGATTACTGGCAGGTCACCCCCCCAGGGAATCCATGGCGCCAATGGATTCTGGAAAGCGACAGTCTTGGCATGGGAGCCAATGTGGATTTGACTCAGTGGCAGGGTGAGATGGCAAAGCGAAAGATCCCAAGAATCGAAGGGGAGGATATCTTACGATGGGGACATAAACCACAAGGCACCTTCACCACAAAGGAGGCGTACCAGCTCAAAGCCCCTCTAGATGATCACCCCAATACGAAACAGTGGCGACAGCTTTGGGCGCTCAGGCATTGGCCGAAAATCACCCTCTTTTTATGGCTCGTAAACCACTCAAGCATCTTGACTTGGGACAATTTGGCAAGAAGAGTCTTTGAGGGTCCATCGATTTGTCTACTTTGTGGGGAAGAAGAGGAAACCATGAATCACCTTCTCAACTCCTGCCCCTACACTGCTCAAATTTGGGACCAGGCGGCCATCATCATGCGCACCTCGGACCGCTGTCGGGACAGCATACTGACGACGATCACAGATTGGAGGGACAGAGCTTTCAACTCCCCCATCCTCAATCGAGTATGGCAACTACTACCAGGCTTCATTCTATGGAAAACCTGGAAAGAAAGAAATCAGAGGCTCTTCAAAGGAAGGTCCCTACCCTGGCAACACTGCTGGCATCAGTGTTGCAGGAACATCTAGGAAACTCTGTCTCTTCAAGAGTGGTCAGGACAAGATACGAACTGCAGCCCTACTGAACTGCATATACTTCATCAATGGATGCCACCATCCGCCACCACAGTTCCTCCTAAACGCCCCCTACCCACTTCCCCCGGCAGTCCCTCAGTCTGGTCCCCCCCCCCAGAAGGTTTCATCAAATTCAATTTTGATGGGGCTTCCAAAGGGAATCCAGGCCCTGCTGGATATGGAGTTGTCTTTCGTGATCATCAGGGGAACGTCCTTCTTATCAGCGCGGGCCCCCTAGGACACTCCACAAACAATGCAGCGGAATTGTGGGGTTTAATCAAAGGTGTGCAATTAGCTAATGAAAACAATTTCAACCAACTAATTGCGGAGGGCGATTCTCAAATCATCATCAACCTGCTAAGGAGAGTTCTGAACGGGGCCAATCCATAACGCATATCGCTCAGCTGGAGACTCCTGCATGGACTGCAGACTATCTTGGCCTATCTTCGCCCAAACCTGACTCTTATTCCAGCTCACGTCAGACGGAAGGCGAACCAAGTGGCGGACGATTTAGCCAATATGGGCATCAATTGGGGCGAGCCTGGTTTCACCTGTCACTCGGCCCTTGAACCTGATCATCCTCTACTCCAGCACTGCACACACAAACCCAAGGCAATGGATGCTTCCCTGGATGGGGTGTTATTGACGGCTAGCTGGCGGAGGCAAACGCAATGTGGAAGCCAACGAGGCACGGAGCCACGTGACGGGCCCATGCCTCCGTTCGCCACCCTCATGGACTTTTAATGCTATTTAATGACGATGGGAAGGCGCCTTTACTGCCCTCGACCTCCATTCTTTACCATGGAAAGGGTGTTTATTTACACTGTTCCTCTGTTTGATTTTGGTTTTCATTGCGGGTTTGTTGCTCTCCTCTATCCGCAGACATGGCCGCCCTCTGAGCACGCAGACTGGCCCCTGGAGGCTACCAACTGCGGTCATCTCTGCGCATCCACAATGCCTAAGCATAAGCAGCGCCCAAGGGGAAGGCCATGGCGGGGAACTCTAGGGAGACCTCGACGCCCTTCTCTGCACGATGATTCTAACCCTGTGACTAGCCATCCCTCCCCGGAGATGGAGCTAGGCCATCCTCCCCCGTCTCAGTCGATGGAAACCCTCAGCTTCACGGAATTGATTTTACGATCGCCCTGCTCCTCGCTACCCTTCCTTTTGGTTCCTCCCGGAATAGCACAGGTTTCCTCACAGTCCTCGGCCCTCCCTCGCACCTTAGATGCAGCGCCACCGCCTCCAAGGTGGGATTCTGTGGGCGAAGGAACTTCCACGGTGGACGTAGCAACCAGTGACTTGATCATGGATAAATTGGCCAATCTTTACGGCCTGGTTTTTGAGCTAAGGCAGGGCGTGGAAGACTTGCAGTTCAGACTGCAACAGTCGAATGAAAAGGCCACCCTTTTCCTCCAGATTCTCCTCTCGCTGCACGAGGCCTTCCTCTTGGCCCTGACCACTGCCACAGGTGAGAAGGCCCCCGTCACTGAGAATGGGGCACAGGAGCACACACAAGGAAGCACCCACACTGGAGAAGTCAAGGCGCAGACTGACGAACAGCACGGGAAGGAAAGGAAGCATTGTGAGCTCAAAATCAAGCCTGAGATGCAGGACACTGTTCGCAATTGCCCAAGCTGTGAAGTCACAATGCAGGATATAGCGCACTGGGGAGATGGCACGCCGATCACTGAGGAGGAGCCTGGACCCCCACCCAAGACCGAGATCACCCACCCGAGCATTGCAGTTACCGCGCAGGTCGAAGTAAACTGGGAAGGTGGCACGCCAATCATTGAAGAAGCGCCTGGGCACGAGGTTCTACCTACTACCTGGCCAAGCTACGTGGCCACCACCTAGGTTATGTATCACTTTCTGATTATGGCTTTTAGTTTTAATTTTCCTTGCATAGTATGCTGTATCAAACTTTCAAAGATTTAGTGGCTGGTTTCCCCTCTGTTGGGGCAGCCCTTAGCATCTTCAGACTATGACTATAACTGGGTTCCCCCATTTTGCCTATGGCAGGTTTTTTAATATATAATTCCTTCTTACTTAAAAAAAAAAAAAACAATGACTAGATGGATTAACTACAACTTCTGGAAAAAAAAATCTCTGTAACTAGGGTTTAGGTTACCATCGCCGCCGCGAACTGAGCCCGAAAAATGACTGCCCCGCAGGGGCCCCTGAATCGCAGGGAAGGGGCGCAGCCCAGCGTCACTTATATCCAAATCACGACCAATGCCAACTCCGAATTAGGAACGAAGCGACCAACATTCGAAACGCCTCTAGACACGCGCACGCAGCTTCTGGCAGACGGTACTTTCAAAGACCGGGACATGGACATCGATCCAGCCAAGGAAAAGGTCCCTGCAAATGTTTTAGCCCCATGGATGTCGGGGAAATGTATCCCACAGGCACCACAAGCCCCAAAATACATGGTCATCTCACCTCGTATAGAGGAGCAGAAGCAATACATGCGAGACAATGCCTTGGTAGGAAAGTTTTTAGGGCTCTGGCCCTCTGAGCGTGACCTAGTCAAATGGATACAATATTGGTGGAAACCAAAAGGCCACTATTATTTACAATTGGGCTTGAAGGGATTCTTCACAATCATCTTCCACAATCTAGAGGATCGAAACCGCATCTTCGATGGAGGGCCATACTTCTATAACTCAGCCAGACTATTCCTGAGATTTTGGACAGAAAAGTTTAGCCCCGAGAAGGAAGACTTCGCCCATGCGCCAGTCTGGATCAGACTGTACTCTCTTCCCCAGGAATTTTGTCTAGAAGAGGTCTTAGCAGGCATTGGCAACACCATCGGCATCTACGTCAAGTCCTTTGAAGCCACTAAGAAACGGCGCTACACGTCATATGCGCAAATCTGTGTGTATCTGAAAATAGCCAAGCCGCTCCCAGGCTCCATCACTCTGGAATATCATGACGAGGATTGGTCCCAGACCATTGATTATGAACACATTCCCTTCCGCTGTAGGAAATGCCAGGAACATGGTCACATCTTCAGAGAGTGCCCTCTCAATCTGATCAACAAAGAAGGAAACTCAGAGGGTGGCAAGGACACTAAAGGATTCATGCAGCCGGCAGGAAGAAGGTGACAGGGAGGAAGGAAGCACGTGGCCCAAGTAAGAAAAGACCCATCTACTAGTAATAAGTTTGCAATTTTACAAGATCAATCAGAAAACCCAGTAACCCAAGCAAATCTGAACGCACCACCCCCACACAACGAACCTCAGACCGAGAGCCACAGCCCTGAAAAGCTCCCAAAGAATAAGGACTTGGACCCGACCCCCCCGGGCTTGGTACAGGAGATGCCAGGCCTGCAGGAGATCGAAGATGAAGACGAGGAAATGGAGTTGGAGGAACCGTACCTCGCTGGAGTGGATCTGGAACACCTTGAACATGCCTACCGACATCAGAAGCTTTACACCATACCCAGGGATCAATTAAGGAAAGTGCACAAGGTATTTCTCAACTCCTCCACAGGATCATCAATCAGAGCTACCAAAGCCTTGGGAATCCAGGGAAGTCAGACCAAAAACTCAAGTAAAATACAAAAGGAAGAAAATAAGAGAGGAAGGAAGTGAACAAACAAGATCATATAGGAAATAGGAAACTTCATGGTAAATTCAGGGCAGATCCACCTGATCTCAGAAAGCTTCCCTCCCCTCCCCACCCCTCCGTCATCATGAATATCATCTCCTAGAATATCAGAGGCCTTAATGGATGTAGCAAGCAAAAAATGCTACGAGAACTGATTATAGTGGAAAACCCAGACGTTATAATGATACAGGAAACAAAATGCACCTCGGAGGACATTGACCGACTACTTCCTTACTATTGGCGATAGGGGAGAGAGGCTTCGATTGATGCCACCAGTACAGCTGGAGGAGTGACCATCCTCTGGAACACAAATATGGTATTAATGGAAAACTTTTATACTACCAGGTGGTCCATCACAGTAGAGTATAGGCTCATTGGCTCCAACAAGCCTGGCCATCTAACCAATGTATATGGCCCGACCAATCCAAGGGACAAACAGGCTTTCCTTCGCAGCCTGATTTACCTATCCAGTCTCGCAAAATTTGATAGATGGACTATTGGCGGGGACTTTAATATCATCCATAGCCTAGAGGAGAAAAAAGGGGGATCAAGGCGATTGGATCAAGACTCCAGCGACTTCAATAATTTGATAGATGAACTTCGTCTAATTGAGTTGGAAACCAACAATGGCATTCACACTTGGACAAATAGAAGAATGGGGCTACACAAAATAGCTTTCAAGATAGATCGCTTCCTCCTATCGGAACCTATGATGATGGATGGAACTGCAATGGAATCTACCATCCTGAACCACCCAGGTTTAGATCACTGGCCCATACAATTATGGGTGGACGTTCTAGCAACTCCTGGAAAGAAACCTTTTAGATTTGAACAGTTTTGGCTAGACCACCCGGACTTCAAAGAAAACATTCAGGACTAGTGGCGGCAGGCAGAGATATCTCAAGGATCCAAAATGTACCGATTCCAGCAGAAGCTAAAGAATCTTAAGCAAACGCTCAAAATCTGGAATAAGAAAACTTCCGGCAGCATCTTCGACTCACAAAAACAGCTGTCCCAGCGAATGAATGAGATTCAACACCAGATTAGGGAAGAAGGGCTCATGGATGAGCTAAAAGCACAGGAACTTGATGTGGCCCAACAAATAGAAGATAGAAAAAGGTAGGAAGAGATACTATGGAAACAGAATTCGTGTATTCAATGGCTCAAGGAAGGAGAATGCAACACTAAATTCTTTCACCGAACTGTAATCCAAAGAAGGCACTGCAACAGGATCACGCATCTCGTATCGGATGAAGGAGAAACACTTTACTCTCATGTTGACCTAGAAACAAACTTGGTTGAATATTTTCAAGACCTTCTCACAGAGCCCATCCCATATAGACAAGCAACAATCAACAAGATTACAAGGAACATACCCTCACTTGTAACTCAGGAGAAAAACGCTACTCTTCTCTGACCCTTCACCATTGAAGAAGTATATCAAGCGATGCATGACACTCCTAAATGCAAAGCTCTGGGCCCTGATGGCTTCACCAATGATTTATTTCACTATTGTTGGCCGATGATAAGAATGGAAGAGTCACAGGAAGAGTCCTCCAAGCACTCAAGAATCACAGGAAGAGTCCTCCAAGCACTCAATGCCACTTTTCTTACCTTAGTTCCCAAAGAGGGGCAAGCACATCGGGCCAAGAAATACAGACCAATCTCTCTCTGCAATGTGATTTACAAACTCCTTACAAAGGTGATAGCCCGAAGACTCAAGACAATCCTGCCAACAATCATCTCCCCAGAACAATCAGGATACATGGAGGGCAGGAAAATCCTGGATAGCATCATCTTGGCTCATGAAGTCATTCACTCATTGCAGAAAACCAAAACTCTAGGTATGCTTCTCAAATTGGACCTCTCTAAATCCTTTGACAAAATAATATGGGAATATATGCAGGCAATGCTCCTTGCTTTTGGTTTCAATCAAACCTGGGTAACTTGGATTTTAAATTTAACCTCCTCGTCTTTCTTCTCCCTACTCATCAATGGTGTACCCTCGAGACCTTTCTCCCCCTCAAGAGGAATTAGACAGGGTGACCCCCTTTCCCCTTTCCTCTTCATTATCTTGGCCAAAGGGCTCAATCGATCCATCCATGCTGCAATAGAACAAAACCTTTTGACAGGCTTACCTTTGCATGGAATCTCACCCCCTATCTCGCATAGCCAGTTTGTGGATGACACGCTCTTAATGGGCAGCCCTATGGTACGAGAAGATAGCTCTATCCAGGAGATACTCCAAACCTTCTCTGAGGCCTCTAGACTGGACTGTAACAAGGACAAATCCCAAATCTTCTTCTTCAACACGCCCCCTCAGATCCAATGACACATCTCAGATCTTCTTGGTTTCAAAAGAAGCTCCCTTCCGTCCAAATACCTTGGCTTTACCCTTGATCAACAATGCCCTCAAGAACTCCTCTTGGGAGCACCTCTTATCTTCTTTCTCCAAAAGACTCTCCTCCTGGACCTTTAGAGCCTTGAAGTTACCAAGTCGTCTAATTCTTCTCAAAGTTGTTCTACAAGCTCTCCCGATCTATGCTTTCTCAGCGCTGGCTTCCCCAAAGTTCATCCTCACTCACATCAAAACTTTACAAAGAAACTTCATCTGGCAGGGCCTCAAAAAATAAAAGAAGATAGCTCTAGTTAGCTGGGAAAAGCTCTGTCGACCCAAACAACAAGGAGGATTGGGAGTAAGAGATCCCTCTATCATGAACAAGGTTCTCAGCGCCAAAATATGGTGGCGTTGGCTAAAAAGCCCCAGAGATCTTTGGGCCAGACTGTGGAGGAAGAAATATACCCCCAACATGACAGAGAAAAACCTAATCATATGGAATGGAGACAACCCAGGCTCTCTAATCTGGACAACGACCAAGCAGAACAGACAGCTGGTCACACAACATGCTTTCTAGGAGATAGGATATGGGGAAACGACTCTGTTCTGGCAAGATTCCTGGCAGCAATGGTCGACCTTGAGCGCTGAGGAATGGGCCCAGGACATTTGCACCCAGACTACAAGGATAGGCCTAACAAGAGTAGTGAATTACTGGTAGGACAACCCCATGGAGGACACCTGGCGATGCTGGCATTTGGACAGGGTACGCAGTAACCTCCAGGCGCATGTTGACTGGACACCTCTCCAAGAGGAGTTGAATAAATAAAGAATACCCATAATTGAAGGTGAAGATACTCTTCGGTGGGGCTATTGGCCACAGGGATCCTTTAGCACGAGGGAAGCCTATCAGATAAAAGCCCAGTCAAACCCCCCCTGAATCGGAAGTTTGGGGAAAAATATGGAATCTTAAGCACTGGCCGAAAATCACGCTTTTTCTTATGGCTGGTCTCTCACTCCAGTTTTCTAACCTGGGAAAATCTCTTGAAAAGAGGTTTTGTGGGACCCTCCTTGTGCATACTATGTGGAGCGGCCGAGGAAACCATGAATCATATCCTCAATACATGCCCTTACACAGCTCAAATATGGGATCATGCAGCGATCATCATGCACACCTCGGACCTTCTCAGGGACAACATCCTAGCAACCATCACGAATTGGAGAGATCAGGATTTCCAGTCTCCCCTCCTCAATCGAATCTAGCAACTTCTACTTGGCTTCATTCTCTGGAAAACTTGGAAAGAAAGGAATAGGAGAATTTTTAGAAATACCTCTCTCCCTTGGCATCAGTGCTGGAGTCACTGCTATCGCAACATCATGGAAACTCTCCACCTTAGGAATTGGTCGAATGCAGACTCCGCCTACTCTCCCTCGAAATTCACCATTCTCCGTTACTGGACCCCTCTTCCTTCTCCTCAGACTCGCCCGCTCCCTCCCTCTCCCTCCAGCCCTTCGAGAAGCCCCTCCTTCTGGTCCCCTCCTCCAGAGGATTTTGTTAAGATAAACTTCGACGGAGCCTCTAAAGGAAATCCAGGAGCTGTCGGGTATGGGGTGGTCTTCCGCAATCCCCATGGGCACATCCTCGAATTAGTGGCAGGATCCCTTGGGAACTCGACAAACAATGTAGTAGAATTATGGGGACTCATCAAGGGACTGCAACTGGCCATCAAAAGTAATTATACAAAGGTAATTGCAGAGGGAGACTCTCAAGTCATCGTCAGCCTGCTGCGTAGAATCTTAAGCGGGGAAAAACCGGATAGCATCTCGCCCAGCTGGAGACTCTCACATGGCTTACAAATCATCGCCATTTTACTTAATCCAAATCAGGTCATTATTCCCTCATACGTCCGCAGGAAGGCGAATCAAGTTGTTGATGAACTCGCTAACTTGGGGGCCAACTGGAGCGGACTGGACCTGCACTGTCATGCAACCCGGGATCAGAATCACCCTATCCTCCAGCAATGTATTCGCAAAGCTGGAATGGTCGACACTTCCCCGGATGGGGTGTCAAATGTGCCATCGTGGTAGGAGTTGGACACGGGTATCGGGCGCCGTGGCATGGAGCCACGTGCTGGGCATGTGCCACAGCCCATTGCCCCACCTGAAATTTAATCGTGTTTATGTTGATGTGAGGCTGCATTTATGCAGAAGTCCTTTCGCTGCATGTTGGTTTGAATTGGGCCATTATGGAGACAGTTCACCCCTGTTCTCTATTTGCTGGGCTCATTTTGACGAAGCTTGTGTTCCTCCCTATTCTTCTCCTCTAGTGCGAGCGAGACCCTGTCCTTCCCCTCCGCCAGTCGACCTTTTATATTCCTACTAGATGCACTGGACATTATATGACAAGTCCAAGAGGCAGACCAAGGCAGAGCGTGCCATGGAAGCCTCGACGGCCCCCGACCACACCTTCAAACTCTACCTCTGCTGATTCTTCCCCTCGCCATCAATCAGTCTCCACTCCTGTCACTCTGTAGGCTCCGCAATTCAGGTCCATGGCCATCCTACCGAAAACGCCAATTTCACTTCTTTGGTTTATTCAAAACCCTGAGCCCTCCCATACTCCTACTGGAAACATAGCATGTGGCCCTGCTCCGCAGAGGGGGTCCAACACAGTAGACCCTCACCACCGGGATTCCTTTGACAGTGCGCAATTCAGGGACAATTTGGCCATACTGCACACCCTTCTTTTCGAACTTTCGCAGGAGGTGGCGGATTTACACTTTCGCATGGAAGCCATGGAAGAAAAGGTGGAAAATTTCCTCCAAATCCTATCATCCATGCATGCAGCCTTGTTCCCAGATCTTGACGAAGCTAGAGCAATGGGTGACCCTGAGGTCGACAGAGACAAAGGTCAGCACAAGGTGACGAGCCTACCAGTCATGAGCGATAAGAAGGAACGGGATGAGGACGACGCCGAGGAAGATAAGCGCAACCAGGAAGATGACAAGCAATGGGGTGACGGGACAATGTACATCGAGGAAGAGCCTTGGCCAGGCAACCTTTCAGCCACCTGGACAAGCTATCAGCCAGGTGTCTAAGTTTACAATGTCTAGGTGTCCAGTTTTCTTAGGGTTTAGTTTGTAATTGCCAGACAATTTAAGCACTCTTTTCTCAGTTTTTCTTATGACTTATTGGACTAATGGTTGGCTGGGCCAGCTGGACTAGTTTTCCCATGGCTGGGGCAGTCCAGTAACTACACCCCGGATAACTTTGTATTTCGCCCTAGTTTTTGGAAGCTTCTAATATATTAACACTCTTATTTACAAAAAAAAACAATGACTTGATCCATACAGTTTAATCATGGACAAGTCTCTTTGAATTTATGTTGATAGGATTAGTGAATAATCTTGGCTAAAATGTTTAATCTTAGCCAAGCATTTAGGTTATTTAGTGAATAAATTTGATCAAACTATCTAAACTTGATTGAATAGCCCCAGGTTAGAGTAAATTCTTATCCCTACAATCTAATCTGGGATAAATTTGTAGGTAGGTATAATAGGACATAGACTAGACAGTGTTTCATTCAATAAAACCAACATGATGTTCAATAAAAATCCATGATTTTGATGTTTGAGGTGTGTTTCCTAACCCCAAGGTGACAAAATGCAAGGGAAGTGGTGTAAAACCCACAAAGGAGCACTATACTAAGTTTTTGAAGTGCATTTTGATTTGTGCTTAGATATTAAGGAGTGCGCATAGATCTACGGTGGATCCATCGGTGTTGAGATCTATGGTTGACAGGAAATTCTGGACACCCCCGACCATTCTACCTTTAATGGTGGGGGGGGGGGGGTGTATGATATGGAGACTAAAGAGCGTGCATAGATCTATAGTTGATCTAGCGGGGCTTAGATATATGACCAACAATAGATTCTGGACCCCCCCAACAGTTCTACTTTTAATGGTGGCGGGGGGGGGGGGGTGTTTGATATGGGCGGTTTTCCCCAGTGGGCCCCTTCCTAACGTGTCACCAATCCATTACATCGGACTACCTCCATTATAAACCATTTACTGCCTACCTGCCCCTCTGACATACTGCCATACCGTCATTGCTATACCACGGCCTCCTCCTGAGATCATTCTCCACTATCCCTCCATTCACCTGTCACATGTCGTATCCCATTCGCCTATCCTCCAGTTGTCTCCCTCCACATCACCCTGGCACACTCATCACCCATCCTTCACTTGCCACCTCATATCACAAGTGATATGTTGGCTATTTATTACAATCTAACATACTCATTTTTCTATTGACCTGTTCCTCACGCCCAACGAATAGTCGTTCGCCGAAATTTAACCATGTTTCTTCCATTTGCGCACTGCTCACTCTCTCCGCACACTAGAAACTCATTTTACCTCACTATTTCAATCAGAAATCTAGCCATAGCCATTAAACACTAACGTTTTTTGTTTCAATTGTAGGTACCTTTAAAGTGATTTCACCAAAATCTAAAAAATTAGAGGTCGAGGAAAATCCATTCCTCCTGCCTCTTGTCGATCTCGACCAGATCCCACTAGCTGACAAAGATTACGTTATTTCAGAGACCAAGTGTGAATTCAACTTTGTTGAATTTCACTCATAGTTTAGGGACACTTTCCTTGATCAAAGTGATGAGATTGGGCTCTGGAAGTCCAATCCCCCCCTGTATTTGTTCCCCCAAATCCACCATTTTCCCGAGTTCACCCTCAAGTTCTAGGCGCATTACCTTACCGATCCGAGAGTCATTGTTTCATCGTCCGGAGAAACCCTTTTCACTATCACACCTGAGTCTATTGATAAAATAATGAAAATATCCAGCGTTGAATCCGCCTCTCCTTTAACCCTTGATGTTCTAACTAAAAAGTACCAGAATCTATCTCTTCCCCAGAGAGCACAAATTTGTGATCTTTACCTCCCATGAGATGTTCAATTCCCCAAGAAAAACCCCCCTTACCATTCCTCCATGTTTTTAAAAAAGGGAAACCAAATAATCTCATCGTTATGTTGTCTTCTTGGTTATTTCTCAGATGAATGGGTGGACGAGCCCATCTTGGGTTTCCTATCTATTTTCTCTACCAAAGAAAAATCCATCACCCAGTTTGACTACAACGGTTTTCTAGCTGTGAACATGCATGAACAACTTTTCAAATTCACCACAGAGGGCATGTTCCGGTATTATTCAATATTGTCTTACATGTTCATGTTATTTCAAGCAGATAGGCTCTCATTCCCTATGTTGAAAATGGACCAACATGGTAAACCATAGTCTGTCACCTCTTGGACTTCGCCTCTCAGATGAAACACCACCGAGTTTAATTTCAAGTAATTTATTAAGTAGTTTTACCACCCAATGGTAATCATGCTCAGTGGTATACAAGATCCGAGGATAAATGAGGACGTCTAAAGAATATTACACCTATCATACCTTGCCAAGAATGGAGACTGGTATTTGTATTAGAATCACATAAAGATCATAGTATATGGGTGTGAGTTAGCTCCCTATAAGATACCCAAATACTTTCCTATTAGAATATTCACCTTGGATTACATTAGGAAAATGATCAATTCAAACGATATACGTTTTGTATCTCTGAGAAAGAAGAAACAACTAAGAATCAAAGGGCATATAGGACCCTTTATCTGCACCAGTCGAGTTGTCAGGGAAGAGGCATACAAACTATTAAAGGAAATGAAGTTTGGCACAAGCTTCCTGTGGCACTATGATCCATGTGGGATTATTGCAGAGCTACCCATTCAAGTTGTCTTGTCACAAACCACTACACCACAGTTACCTAAGGAGAAAAGACTCAGGAAGGATGTCTAACCTTCAGTAACTGAAGTGTTAGCATAGGATTTCCATATGTACAAGAAAAGGCCTAAGTCCGCTCACACTACTGATAGGTCTGGAGAGGACGATACCCAGTCTACCATAGTAGCCAAGGGGGAGCATTCATCACCTTTCTCAAGTATTCATTAGATGATGTCTACTTCTTCCTCAAAGAAGCAGACTGTTACCACTGTGATTACCCAAGCTCGACCTGGATCTGCAAAACTGAGAAATTTTGAAAAGTATGATTTGATTAAGAAGAAAAATGAGATGCTGACCAGCAACACCTATGCTCAGTTCTAGAAGAAAACGTCCACAACACAACACAAATTGTTATCAGCTTTTGATACAGAGAAGGGGAGAATGCACATGAAATTTTTGCAGGCACAAGTGCCCCATCCAAAGGAAATCACTCATTACAAGAGGGCTACATTGGATTTTAAAACCATAGATGTACATCCAACTGATTAGATGGATTTACACAAGCAGACTGGAGAAACAATTTTCTCAACATTAGCCAATGCTTCCACTTCTGCTACCAAATTACAGGTTTCTCTGGACAATGTTTAAACCCAATTAAAGCAGGAGAAAATATCATCCTTTTCAAAGGATAACATGATTAATTCCTTAGAATAATTGGTGTTGAAAATTGGGTATGACCCCTCAAATGTCAAAGAAGATGAGGAGATGCTCAAGAAAAATAATGTTGACATAGCATCTTTGAGAAAGCAACTAAAATTGCCACCTACAGAAGACTCATAGGCCAAAGAGATGGTTGAGAAAGAAGGTGAAAAGGAAGAGATGATAAAGTTTATCATGGAACAGAATGCATAGATAAAAGAGATGGAAGCAAAGATAGAGAGGTTGGTAAGGGAGAAGAAACAAGTAGGACCCATGGAAGTCATCTCATTGAGTGCAGTTCCCCTCATAGAAAAATCATTAGCAACCACCACAACAAAACTTCCATCAGCCAACCCACTGGCAGCTCTGGAAAAATCTGTAGAGCTAGTAAAATCAATGGATGAGATGACCCTACAAGGAACTAAAATCAATATACTGAACAAAGAGATTGATAATCTTTAGGAGCTCAATTCTTCCTACCAAACAAGCTACAACATTGAGAGACAAACATCATAAAATATCAAGCAGGAAATACCGCACCTACAAAAGAAAACAGTGGGAGACAAAACACTAGCAGAAGCTAAGGAGAACATTTGTATGGATATCTCCGAATCCATAAAAAAATATTTCCCATGGTGCAAATCATGTTTGAAAAACATGAGCTGGTGCTGAGGAGTAGGCAGGACATCGACAAGATAAAATGAGAGCTCGGGGAAATTCCCATAGAAGCTAATGAAATCATTAAGTTTGTGAATTCAAAAACTAGGGAAGATTTGGAAGACCTGAAGATTGAAGATGGAATAGAAACTATCCTTGAGGTCAAAAGAGTTCTGACCAAAAGAGGATTAATGTTGCAGCTGGAGGAGAAAGTCCAGAACATGGATATCGGGGTTCAAATATTCTTCAGCAAGATTGATGTGTTGCAGAGGAAAGGTTTTCCTAGTTTGTTGGTTCTAAATGATAAGCTAATGACCCTTTATGACTACAAACAAAATATTACCACGGTGGCCAAGGACAGTTCCAAGTTTTTAGGAATTCAAGGTAGCATAACAGCTAAGGCATTTCTAAAAACTCTACAGCTAGACCTCAATATCCAACATGAAATCAAATATATTTTCATAACCAAGACAACTTTTTCCAAATATAAAGAAATGGATGAAATCTATCGAATACTTCTCAAAGTCACCATTCCTAGTTAGCAAAGATGGGAGGATCTTTGCAATTTGATCAAATGAGATATGAGGTGTACCATCCGAGTTAGCATGTAGAGCAGTCAAAGTCACTTGAATGATTCACCAATGGACTTCCCCAAATTCAACATGAAGGATACTACAAATCATCATCAGTTCCTATATTTTTGTATCCTGTTATCTAGTTAGTTAGATTTAGAATCTGCCATGTCTTGATCATTAATGATAGGGTCATTTGTAATTTTTGTTATAAATACTTCAAACTTTGAATTATTGAGGGATGATCTTTACGCCCAAGAAAGTTGTAAGAACTGTAATTTTTTATCAAAGATCTACCAGTAATAAAAGGACATTTCACAAGATTCCTACGTGTTAGTTGTTGGTGATGTTTTCTTCTCTCAGTTGAACGGTTTTTCCTATCTTCGTAATCATTTATGTTTTCTATATCTGATCGTTTAAAATAAGTTGAAGTTGCATAATTTATCTTTGTATACTCTTTTTCTAGATTTTAAAGATCTAAATGTTTATATTATGATGTTATGATTAAGAAATTCTTAAATGATTCTTGGTTATAATTGATTATCTCATATTTTCAGCTATCCATCATTTAATTCTAAAGAATCTAACAGTTGCATTATCCTGCCCTGTGAAAATACCTTATAAAATCTATACATCGATCTCGAGATTTATAAAACAGACCCCATAGCCCAATGGGTGCGTAAGTGACATTTCAACCATTTTTATAAAACAAACAATACAATCTCATTTATTTAACTAGCCTAAGATATGAAATCTAAAACAAAGTTAAATTTTACAGAGAGATCCCTCTCTGAAACTGGAAGGGCTAGATCCCAGTTTTGAAGTGGTTGGATAAAGTTACCTCTCGTAAATTTATTCTACCTAGTGACAATCTCTCGGAATTTACAGAGATAAAAAGTTGCATCTCTGATAAATTTATGTTATATTATTGAATATCTGTGATATCTCTATGCATTTATGTATTATATCTCCGCTCTCATTTCGTGCCGAAAATAATCCAAATCAATAGGATAGGTTGCAGATAGGAAAACGAGAGCTCATGGAGCCAGGCCTTAGATAGTTTTTTGTTGTATTTTAAAAGTATTAGGATATCATGATATAGAGAAAGCGATCAATAGAGAAGAATAGAGTAGAAAAAGACGCAGTGAAGAACTGCAATATATGTAATTTGTTTCATGAATGAATAGAACAGATAGAATTGTCCCAAATCTTGGATTGTGTTCATTTTATTGTGTGATTGAATGAATGTTGCATTCTATGTATGTGAGTTAATTCATTGTCATTCATGTATGATTATTTGAGAAGTTGATCGCATGAGTTTGTGGCGAAACTAGATAAGTTTCAATTGTTTCTCTTCCAAAACTTGTATGCAAGGTGTGCATCTCAAATGCAAGGAGTACGTTGATTGAGTATTGGATTCACTCAGAGGAGTTCAGAAAGAAAAAAATGAAACTTATACCAGGTGCAAGGAGTGCACAACATCAAGAAGATACGAAGCTCGAAGAACCAAAATAGAGGAATGCCAGGTGGGCGAGAAGAATTTATTTTCAGGAAATCCTTCGATCTGAGTTATTGAAATCTCGAGAATGCCAGGAGTGTGTGGGAAGTCAAAATCCCTTAAGGATCAATATAAGAAGGGATATACATTTTCATAAGTGTTGACGAGATCCATGAATCAGACTCGCAGGAGGAGCAAATATTCAAAACCTTTGAATACTAATAAATCTTCCAAGTCAGAAGAAATCAGAAGCTCATGAGGAGGAGCAACAATGGTCATTGGATCACAGTGCAATGGATCAACAACCATCTTATCAGATTAAGGTGCATGAGCCTTAGCACTTTGCACACTTAGGAGAGAGAATTCACCAAGGTTTGAGAACTGAGATTTCTGAAGCCCAAAGAGTCGAAAATCTGAAGTAGAATCTCAATCGTTCGATCAGTCGAAGTAGATCTAAGCTGTCAGATCACCCAAAGTAAATATCAAGCATCGGATTGCCAATGTGAATATGAGCCATTATATCAATGGCTTCAGGAAATTCATTTGAGAGTTTCTCAGTTGATATTTGAGATTCTCAAAGTTCAAAGAGACGGAAACCCGGAGTGAATCCCAATCGTTCGATCAACCGAAGCAGATTTGTGCCATCATATCACCTGAAGTAAATCTCAAGCATCGGATCATGAAGGTGAGTCTGATTTGTCATATACTGTGAGTTTAGGAAAAGGCAAGTTTTGAGAGTTTATATTTGCAAAGTCCAAAGTTCCGGAAATCCAAAGTGAATCTCATCCATCCAAGTAGTCGAAGTGAATCTAACTCATCATATCATCCGAAGTAAATCTCAGGCGTCAATCACCTAAAGTGAATCTGAGTCATTGGAGTTCATAAGGGATGTGGCATAGATCTGTAGACTCTGGTTAAAGAACCGAAGTAATTCTTGGCCATCAGATTAGGAGGCGATGTGCCATGAATCCATGCACTCTGGGTAAATACCCAAAGAAATTCATAGCCATCGGATCTAGGAGAGACATGGCACAAATATGTGGACTCTAGGTAAAGACCCGAAGTAATCTTCGATCATCAGATCAAGAGGAAACACTTCAATGGATTATAGTCTTTAGATAAAATCCATTGGGATAAGGGTGAAGTTTGAGATTTGAAATCTCAAAAGTCTGAAACCCGAAGGAGATCTCGATCGTCGATTGAGAAGAGGGTCATAGGACTGTTGATCTAAGTTGAAGGGTCAAACACCTAAAGTGGAAGTAGGACCGTTGATTTATTAGGACAGGTGTCTATATATCGTCAGCTCTGGAAGCTTGAAGTGGAAGAAAGAAGGGTTTGAGATTTCAAAATCTTGAAATACAGAACCGTGAATAGATCACATCTGTTGATTTAGGAGGTGTATATTTGGTGCATGGATTTGGAAAGCGTAGATCTGAGCCACCAGTTCAGATAATATCGTCAAGCTCATGAGATTGATGATCCCATAGAATTGTAGGGATAGAAGTTGCAAGGACTTTAAAATATTGAGGGTGGGCCACAATCCATATCGTGGTTTTTCCAAGAGGACACGTGGAAGCTCGAAGAGAATTGCAGACTGAAAAGTGTGTTGATCCCAAACCTCTTTCGATCATGCCTGCAATCACATGGTCATGAGAAGTCATTGACCAAGTTCATATCGAGAGGGGGCCTATCATAAAAATAGATAACACCCAATACTCTGATATTTCACAGGAGAGCGAAAGGGAAGGTTGTGGGTGTTGTCAGACCTACACCAAGGAGTTGAAAGGGATTGTGTTTAGATACAGAAAGGGACCGTTAAGGTTCCAGAGAGTCATTTGACTCAATAATCAGTTATCCTTTGAAAGAGAGGTCATGTAGCCCTACGGGGGAGTAGGGGGGCTACATCACATTTTGAAGCTTATATTTCAGAATTTTGCCTCCTGAAAAGAAAGAAATTGGTTAAAACGTGTCATTCTCTGTTTGTAATTGTTTCTATTTTTGGAAAGGGGTTGGAGTTCAGATTGGTGAGCTAGAAAGGACCTATAGTACTATATATTTCATGGTACAAGAGTAGAGAAGGGTTGGATTCATGAGCCAAAAGAGGAGAGAGCTGGAGGAGCAGTTTTAGTTTCTCATCTGTAAGCCTAAGGGCCTATTTGTAATGACATTTTATTCCATTAAATATTCATGAGAGATTTTATCAGATTGTCTTGTTTGTTTTTCCAATTCTTTGTTATCTTCTTGCTCGAACATATTACAGGTTTTGAGGATCATAGATGCCATTGATTGATGGATTCATGGACAACAAAGGATCTGTTGTAGATTCCCCATTAAATCATTGTTCATTGTTAAGAAAATATTTATGTATTGCAGAAAGGATCTCTATATAATGGATTTTATTCCTTTTTCATATTCACTATGATTCTACTCATCATTATATATCCCTTTTTATGATATATAGTTTGATTTTCTTTGATCTGTAGGATGTTATGACTCCATGCCCAACGGAATGCCTCTACATACTTTTTGTTTCCCTCTCCCTTTATTTCTCATCTTGCTATCCACCTACTCAAACCATTTTAATACATTTAAATTTTGATGGGGACAAGGATTATCCTATAGCAGTCTAAGGGTGACTCTGAGTGCTAACATTTTTTGCACCATTGTCAGGGAAGACAATGAAGACACCTTCCTTGGGTGAACTATGATGATTAGATCTAGATTTGGATGGTGAATTGAAGCTAGACACTTTTAGACTGCTTATATTTCACCATGGTGACTCCACTATTCATATATCTATTGGAGACTCCATTGTTTTCAAATGGAAAAGATCCTAGCTCAAAGGTATGCTTTCTATGATTTTTTAAAGATAGTCAGTTTTCCAAATCCAGTGCCTAGTAGAGATGAAAGGGAAGGTTTCCTTCCTAGGTTTATAGGAGAGGATTGGGAAGTACCAGCTGATTTTTTATTATACTTTCATGAGTGCATGCTTAAGCTGAAAGTTGTACATGAAGATGTCCTCATTAAATTGTTTATATATTCTTTGGATGGGGTAGCTCATGAATGGTGTAGATCTCTCTCGGTTGCCAGTGTCAGTTCTTTCAAAAATCTTCATACTGTGTTTCAATCATTTTATGAAAATAAATGTGTAGCTCACTTCCTCTATCTAGAATGTTATGAATTTGATTTATTGTATAAAATATCTTATAATCATGAAAGATCTTCTTATGTTGAAGAAAATGTCACAGTTTAAAATATTGTTCATGATAATCAGGATGTTGAATGTTTACCTACTATTGTTTCCGATTATTATGGATTTGAATATCATTTTTCTCTAGATACAAATCATGAATATCTGTTTTCTTTTAGCCAGTGGGATCTTGAAATCAGTGAAGGAAACCCACAACAACTTTAAGATTTGCAGACAGAAGTAATTTGCAACATTCATGATGAACTGAATTTGTAGATACCATTTATTTTCAAGTTGGAACAACAAGAGGACTACAAGTATGATTGTGATCTCGGTTTTAAAGATCCAGTGGTAGTATTACTAGAGTCATATCTTTCAAATTCTCTAAATTTTTCATATTTTATCATATCACTATCACTTTTAGGTGAGAATGATTTCCTGGAGTTTTTATGGCTATGGTTATGTTTTTGTTATCATCTTCTAATCAGTGGAAGAAAGGGGATTCTTTCATTCATGAAGTTACTTGTATGGTTACATTGGAAACATGACTTTACTCCAGCCAACAACATACAATTGATTAGAGTAGGAGTGTGCATGAATAAGCTCAGTATATGAGCATGTTTTTTTTCAGTTTTCAAGAAATAAGTAGATTTTCTCCCAGTATATCAGAATATGAAAGAAAGTAAATATCAGATCTTGAAGGTTTGTAAAGGATTGGTTGCACAGGCCAGATGAATCCATATCTCTAGGATAAGACATTGAAGTTTATTTTTCTTGGAAGCTCACAAGGAGCATGCCATCCCCTACGGAGCCAATGTTATCACATGTAGTTGTTATGGGTCAATTCATCCTTAGGTTTTTTAAATTTTTATCCATTAGTCTTTTTAAGTTTTCTTTTGATATCCTCCTTATTTTCTTCTTAGGTTAGCTCAAATAAATGAGATATTGAAGGTTGGTCCATATATTTGACCCACACCTATGGTTTATAGAATTGGTTCAATTCCTATGGTTTATACCCTTGGTTCATCACATGATAAAGTAGCCATCACTATCATCCCCATCCCACCACTAGTCTAACATGTCACTACCTCAATTATGCACTTGAAACCATCAACTATGTCCCTTTACCCATTAGAGACTCAATCAAACTCTTTTTAGTACACTGCCAACTCATTAGAAGTTTTCATAGTGCATCTTGAGCACACCCTTCCTCTTTATGATTATTTCATTTATGAAG
Organism: Picea engelmannii; assembly: GCA_009831015.1. NCBI lineage: Eukaryota > Viridiplantae > Streptophyta > Pinopsida > Pinales > Pinaceae > Picea > Picea engelmannii. The sequence continues at coordinate 753,655 of ML780643.1, read as the reverse complement.
CTGGTGTCATGTCAATCTCATTGTTTTCAGAATCCATGTTTTAAAAGGGAATGATTGAGATTTGGAAATTAATTCTCTCTAACTGTTTTATCAAATATTTCAATTATGCTCCTAGATCGATGCTACAAAAACTCCTAGTCCAGAAAAGAGCTCCAAATTTTGCTACAAACTGGATGACAAAGGGGAATTGAAGGTTAGAATGGTTGTAGGTAGTTTCATGCTATCTGAAGCACAACTACAGTCAATCCACAGTGTTCAGGTACTCCTTGATTCATCTGAGTTTTGTTGTAGATCAATTTAAGGCTCTACTAAATTTTTGTATCACATGGTGCTGCAAATTGTGGATCCCTTTACCAACCAACGCCTTTACTCTTGCTATCACCAATTCTCATCCTATCTACATTTTTTTCATCATATTCCACTGCAATTGAAAAAATCCTTCTATCAAAGTTATCATGCCTATCTATTGCTTGGACATTCTTATTTTTTCTACAGAATTTGCTATGAATTGTGCCACAAATCCCCTATTCCAGTGCTACGAACCTATGTCAAACTCAGATTATTATCCTTTGATCACATAGCATCCATCAACTCTTTTACTATATAGTTTCAATTGACATTTCAAATTGCAAATATTTCTATGATGAAAGTTTAAAGAGACTTCTTGATTTTATGATGATGACACTGCATGATGGTGAAATGTTAGTTTGAAAACTTTGATAGTTGTTGCTTCCCTGCATATCCTTTTCCCTGAAGGGTTTTCTTCCTTTTCGTAACCCATCAAATTTCTCTTTCATTAGCTTAGGGAAATATTAATGTGTTAGCTGAAGCTACAACAACGAGAAGTGCCAGACTTGGGAGGTGATATGGAGTGGTTGAAAGGCCCTAAATTTTGAAGAAAGGTCATCCATGCATTTTGAAGTTTTGTGGAAAGTATCATGCTTACACCCTATCTGGAGGCATCTACAGGATTATACAGCTTTGGCTAAATTTTTTGGGTATTTTGGGCTCAAAATGCACAAATCGAACAACTACATGACATTTTGTAGTGCCCGATGCTATGAAATGCACTACGAAATGTATTGTGGAAACTCTGTTCTAAGACTATTGAACTGGTATTTTTGAGCTGCTAACTTCTAGGAGGATTTTCGGATGAAACAGGATGAATTTTCAAAATACAAAGGAGGTTATTATCAAGACCAGACCCATGAAGATTAAACTCTTTCATTTTTCACACAAGTATCACGGATTGGGAGATTCAAAAGAATCTTTGAGCCCTATTTTTTAAGTTTTCATGATTTCATGTTTAAGACATGTTTTTACGACACATATTCTGACTAGTTGGAGATGAATTTCAAGAAACCAAGAGATTTTTTTCTTTATAACGCGATTATCTAAAAAACATTTTCTCAAATTTTACACAGTTGTTAGAGTTTGAGAATTAAAAGTGGCATTTTGAAGACTATTTTTCAGAACTTCACCTTCTGAAAAGAAGGAAATCAATTAAAACATGTCATTCTCTGTTTGTAACTATTTCTATTTTTGGAAATGGGTTGGAGTTCAAATTGGTGAGATATAAAAGACCTATAGTGCTATATATTTCATGGTACAAGAGTAGAGAATGGTTGGATTCCTGAGCCAAGAGAGGAGAGAGATGGAGTAGCAGTTTTAGTTGCTCATTTGTAAGCCTGAGGGCCTGTTTGTAATGACATTTTATGCCATTAAATATTCATGAGAGTTGTTATCATATTGTATTCTTTGTTTTCCCACTTCTTTGTTATCTTCTTGCTTGAGAATATTGCAGATTTTGAGGATCATAGCTACCATTTATTGATGGATTCACGAACAACAAAGGATCTGGTGTAGCTTTCCCATTAAATCATTGTTCATTGTTTAAGAAAATCTTTATCTATTGTAGAAAGGATATTTTTATAATGGATGTTTTTCCTTTCTTTATATTCACTGTGATTCTATTCATCATTATATATACCTTTTTTCTGATATACAATTTGTTTTCCTTTGATCTGTAGGATTTTATGACTCCATGCCCCAAGGGAATGCCTCTGCAGAATTTTTGTTGCCCTCTCCCTTTATTTCTCATATTGTTGATCCACCTAATCAAACCATTTTAATCCATTTAAATTTTGATGGGTACTGGGCTTATCCTCTGGAAGTCTGAGGGTGACTCTCAGTGCTAACATTTTTGGTGTTGTTTCCAGGGATGATAATGAACAAACCTTCCCTAGGTCAACTATGATGATTAGATGTAGCTTTGGATGGTGAACTAAAGCTAGACACTTTATACTGATTATATTTCACCATGGTGACTCCATTATTCATATATCTATTGGGGACTCCATTGTTTTGAAATGGACAAGATCTAGATCAGAGGTACGCTTTCTGTGATTTTTCAAAGATAGTCTGTTTTCCAAATCTAGTTCCTAGTAGACATGAATGAGAAGGTTACCTTCTTAGGTTTAGAGGAGAGGATTGGGAAGTATCAGCTGAGTTTTTATTATACTTTCATGAGTGAATTCTTAAGACAAAAGTTGTACATGAATATTTCCTCATTAAATTGTTTATATATTCTTTGGATGGGGTAGCTCATGATTGGTGTAGATCTCTCTCGGTTTCCACTGTCAATTCTTTGAAGAGTTTTCATACTCCCTTTCATTCATTTTATGAAGATAAATTTTCAGTTGACTTCCTTTATCCATAATGTTGTCATGAATTTTATTTGTTGTATAAAGGATCTTATAATCATGAAATATCTTCTTATGTTGAAGAAAATGTCAAAGTTGAAGAGATTGTTCATGATAATCAGGATGTTGAATGTTTACCTAGTATTTTTTCCGATTATTATGGATTTGAAGATCATTTTTCTCTAGATACAAATCATGAAGATCATTTTTCTTTTAGTCAAAGGGCTCTTGAAATCAGTGAAGGAAACCTGCAACAACTTTCAAATTTGCAGATAGAAGGAATTAACAACACTAATGAGGAACTGAATTTGCAAAGACCATTTATTTTCAATATGGGACAACAAGAAGACTGTAAGTATGATTGTGATATCAGTTTTGAATATTCAGTGGTAGTCTTACTAGAGTTATATTTTTCATATTCTCTAAATTTTTCATATTTTATTATATCACTAGCACTTGTGGGTGAGAATGATTTCCTGAAGGAGTTTTTATGACTACAATTATGCTTTGCTTATTATCTTCTAATTAGTGAAAGGGGTTTCTTTCAGTCATGAATTTACTTGTATGGTTACATTGCAAACATGAATTTACTTGAGCCAACAACATACAGTTGATTAGAGTAGGAGTGTGCATGAATAAGCTCAGTATATTATCATTTTTTTTTAGTTTTCAATAAATAAGCAAAGTTTCTCCTAGTATATCAGGATATGACAGAAAGTAAATATCATATATTGAAGGTTTGAAAATGATTGGTTGCAAAGACCAGATGACTCCATATTCCTAAGATAAGACACTGAAGTTGCTTGTTCTTAGCAGCTCACATGGAGCATTACATCCCTTGTGGAGCCAATGTTATCACATGTAGTTGTTATGGGTCAATTCATCCTTAGGTTTTTTAAATTTTTATCCATTAGTATTTTTAAGTTTTCTTTTGATTTCCTCCTTATGGTTTTCTTAGGTTATCTCAAAAAAATGAGAGATTGGAGGTTGGTCCATACATTTGACCCACACCTATGGTTTATACCCTTGGTTCATTTCCTATGGTTTATACCCTTGGTTCATTTCCTTTGGTTTATACCCTTGGTTCATCACATGATTAGGTATCCATCACTATCATCCCCATGCCACCACTAGTCTGACATGTCACTACCTCCATTATGCGCTTGAAACCCTTCAATTTGTCCCTTTACTCATTGGAGAATCAATCAAACTCTTTCTAGCACACTGCCAACTCATAAGGAGTTTTCGTAGGGCATCTTGAGTACACCCTTCCTATTTATCATTATTGCATTTATGAAGCGTGTGTCATGTCAATCTCATTGTTTTCAGCATCCATGTTTTAAAATGGAGTGATTGAGATTTGTTCATTAATTCTCTTTAACTATTTTATCAAAGATTTGAATTATGCTCCTAGTTCGGTGCTACAGAAACTCCTAGTCCAGACAAGCATTGGAGATTCTGCTACAAACTGGCTTACAAAGGGGAATTGAAGGTTAGAATGGTTGTAGGTAGTTTCATGTTATATGAAGCACATCTATAGTCAAGTCGTGGTGTCCAGGAATGCCTTGAGTCATCTAAGCTCTGTTGAAGATCAATTTAAGGGTATGCTAAATTTTCGTAGCATCTAGTGTTGCGAATTGTGGATCCCTTTACCAATCGGCCCCTTTACTCTTGCTATCACCAAATTATCATCCTATCTGCAGTTGTTTTAGCCTATTCCACCGCAACTGAACAAATCCATCTATCAAATATTTTGTGCCTATATATTTCTTTCCCCTTGGCGTTTTTGCTACATAATTTTCTATGAATTGTGCCACAAATCCCCTGTTCTAGCACTACGAACCTGTGTCAATGTAATATACCAGATATAAAATGTATGCATAACAGAAATAAAATGCTAGTAATGGCATAATAACAACAATATAACCAAAACATTCACCACAATAGCACTGAAATGATATGAGAATAATAATAGGAATAACACTTTGATTCTGAAAGAAATGTTCACGGGCCTCTTCAAGGGGGCAACCTCCAGTTGAGCAGAGCTCTAATACAATAATATCCAAGTTAGGGTTCTCATACCCTTGACTCCTATTTATACTAAAAAGAAGCATCTAGAGGAAGATCCTTCTAGAAGCATAAGCTTCTATTAGGTCTTCTTACATCCACTTTATTATATTTTATTTAAAGGCCTTATTACTATTGACCTTTATTACATCTGAATATATTGTTCTACCAATGTGCAAGTTAGGACCGTAACATGTTTTCCCCCTTAAAATAGCCTTGTCTGCAAGTCTTGAGATGAGGAAATTGTTGCAGAATGGTAGCTGGTTCCCAAGTGGCATTGCTAGAGTTGTATATTTCCATTGGACTAGCACTTCCTTGATGGTTCTCTGACATAGGCAATGCTCACGCTACTCCAAAACTGCATCTGGATGTAGCCAAATGGATCCTTCTTCAGCTAACTCTGGAAGGTTGGTTTGAATTTGGCACTTAGCTCCAATCACCTTCTTTAAGAATGAAACATGAAAAACAAGATGTAGCTTTGAATGGATGGGCAAAGATAACTGATAGGCTACTTGTCCCACATGCTTGAGAATGGTATAGGGACCATAAAATTTGGGCACTAGCTTCTGGAAATGTTCGGCCTTGAGGGAAGTTTGCTTGTAAGGTTGTAGTCAAAGAAACACTTGATCCCCTTCTACAAATTGACGTTCAGAGTGACCTTGATCTTCTTGTTGCTTCATGTGATTCTGTGCCATGAAAAAATTCTCTTTGAGTGTATGGAGAATAGCCTCTCAAGCTGTAAGTGTTAGGTCAATTGCTTGGATCTTTGAGACACCCCGTAAGTATGAGAGAATTGAAGGTGGCTTCTTTCCATATACCGCTTCAAAAGGAGTCATGTATGTAGTTGTACGGTATGAAGTGTTGTACAACCATTCAGCTAGGGTTAACCATTGAGCCCACTGATTTTGATTTTCTGAGGAAAAACACCTCAAATATGTTTCCAAAAAATTGTTGACAACTTTCGTTTGGCCATCAGTCTGGGGATGGTAAGTTGTGTTGAGATGCATTTCGGTGCCTTGTATCCTGAACAGTTCTTGCCAAAATTTGCTTGTGAAATTTGGGTTGCAATAAAAAACAATAGAGTGCAGCATGCCATGAAGCTTGAAGACCTAATCCATGAAAATTTGATCCATCGTGGATGCTGTAAATGGGTGTTGAAGGGAGAAAAAATGAGCATACTTGGAAAGACGATAAAAAAACACCATGATGACTGATTTATTTCCCGATTTGGGTAAGATGATAATAAAATCCATAGAGATAGCCTTCCAAATAGCAAGTGGAATCGAGAGCGGTTGTAGTGTGCCTAGAGATTTCACTGTTTCTCCCTTGTTGCATTGACACACATCACATTCAGTGACAAAATTATGAATTTCATATTTCATACCATCCCATAAAAAGGAATGTTTGACCCTGTCATAGGTTTTGGTGAACCCGGAGTGCCCTGTTGTGGGTGTAGCATGAAGCTCAGAAAGTATCGTGGATTTAATCTTTGACTATTTACTTAAACACAAATGGATTTTGTATCAAAGTTCATCATGGAGCCAAGAGTACCCTAGGGAAGCTAGAGTATTGGACTGCAATTGTTGGATCAACTGTGAAATTTTTGGATCTTGTAGCCATTCCTAGCGAATGGCTTGGAGCCAATCTGGTACAATGAATGAAAGATAAGAAAGGGATCCTTCATCTTCATATTTTCGAGAAAGTGCATTCACAACCACGTTGTCTTTTCCTTTCTTATAAATGGTCTCATAATCATATCCAAAGAGCCTAGTCACCCATTTTTTTTGTTCTAGGGAGGAAATGTGTTGTTCCAGAAAATACTTGAGGCTTTGATGGTCTATCTTAATTTGGAAACATTTCCCCAATAGATAAGGGTGCCACAGATCAATGACATGCAAAATAGCCAACATTTCCTTTTCATAGATGGATTTGCCCATATTTCTTTCAAATAGTTGCTTGCTGGTAAAGGCCAAAGGTCGACCCTCTTGCATAAGGACAACAACAATTCCTTTCCCTGAGGCATCACATTCCAGCACAAAGGTCTTTGTGAAATCAGGAAGGGAGAGGATTGGAGTGGTGCACATGGCCATATTCAAGGTTTGAAAGGATTGAAAAGCAGCTGGAGTCCAAGTGAAAGAGTTCTTTTTGAGGAGAGAAGTGAGACATGTTGCAATCTTCCCATAATTCTTAACAAACTTTCTATAATACCCTGTTAATTCGAGAAATCCATGAAAGATCTTAAGATTCTTTGGGTGAGGCTAGAATTTCATAGCTTCAATCTTTTTAGGATCCACCCTGACACCATTCTTTCTAACCAAATGACCTAAGTATTCTACTTCTAAGGCGCCAAAAGCACATTTAAACTGTTTCAGGAAAATTTGGTGCTGAGAGAGTAGATGGATAACTCGATCCACATGAGAAATATGGCATGTCCAAGTTTTTCTATAGATGAGGATATCATCAAAGAAAACTAAGACAAAATGGTGGAGAAAAGGATGGAAGACATGATTCATGAGGCTTTGGAAGGTGGAAGGGGCATTACACAAGACAAAGGGCATGACCAAAAACTCATAGTGGACCTCATGAATTCTAAAGGCAGTCTTGGGAATGTCTGCCTCTTTCATATGTATCTAGTGGTAGCCCAAATGAAGATCTAGTTTAGTGAAGAATTGGGCACCACTCAATTCATCCAGGAGGTCATCAATGACAGGAATGGGGAATTTTTATTTGATGGTAAGTTTTTTGAGGGCACAAAATTTAGGACACATTCGTCAAGAACCTTATTTCTTCAAGACCATGACCATAGGAGAAGATTAGGGGCTTGTACTAGGGTGGAGAATGCTTGCATTAAGGAGTTCCTAGACCATTTGCTCAATTTCATTTTTTTGGGAAAAGGGATGACTATACGGACGAATATTGGGAGGAAGGATTTTGGGTACAAGGGGAATGGAATGATCATGAACACCATGGGAAGGAGGGATTCCTTGGGGGGTGGAAAAGACCAATGGATGTTTAGAAAATATGTGTTGGAGGTCTTGCAGGACCGAGGGTGTTTCTATTTCTTGTATGGCATGGAATTGGGAGATAACACCAGAATGACCTTTTTTGAGAAGATTTTCCATGCAATGGGAACTAATGATCTCAGGTGAACCAGAGGTGATGCCTTGGAACTTATATTGGTGTCCCTCCTAGTCGAATTGCATGGTTAAGTCTTTAAAATACATGAGAATGGGACCCAAAGTTCTTAGCTAGTCTGCACCCAACACAATGTCACAACCTCCCATGTTGATAGAAAACATATGGGATTTCAAGTGGTAGTCACCAATTTGGAGATGCACATTTTCACAACACCCTCCACATTTCATGGAGCCACCATTGGCAATCATGATTTGGAAATTATTGACACCATGGATGTAGCAATAAGTTTCTTGGGCAATGAGGCGATGAATAAAATTATGGGTGTTGCCACTATCAACCATGATGTTGACCTTCTGATGCTTGATGTAACTGATTAGCTTGAGGGTTTTGGGAGCGGAGAAGCCAGTGGGAGCATTGAGGGAAATGACCGGTTCTACTTCGAGAGGGTTTGAGGGAGGGTTTATGTCAGTGGATTCAGGTGACTCGGACACAAGGGAAGTTTATACATCCTCTTCTGAAATATCCTCGGAGATGTCCATAAAAATATTTTGTTCTTTACACTTGTGGTCTGGGAAATATTTGTCATCATAGTTATAACAAAGGCCTTTGAGTTGGCGTTCAACCATTTCAAGCCTGGTTAATTTTTGGATCTTTAGTGGAGAAGAGGGAGTAGTGCGATTTATTGGTTTAGGGAGAGGGATAAAGGAGGGTTTTTGGTTTTGAGAAGATACAACCTATTGTGCTTATTATCTCTTTTAGTAGCCTCCACCCAACTCTGAGGCCGAGCCATGAGGACATGTGTCTGAATCTCATCCTTGAGGTCGTCGATAAAACACTCTCGGGAAAAGGCATCAGACATGCACTCTGTTCTAAAAGCTAGGCACTCAAAGGAAGCTATAAAGTCTTCCACCCTTCCTAATTTCTTCAACTTTGTCAAACGGCCCAAATGGTTGGTGTCAGTGTCAAAGCATTCATAAAGCTCTGCCACAAAGTGTGTCCAAGAGATATACCCTTGATGAGAAGTTTTTCTCCATTGCCACCATTTCCAACGTTCTTGATATATATGGATAACACCATACCAGAGTTTGGTCAAGTCATCTGTAATGTCTCATAAAGAGAAATAATGTTTCATTTGGGATACCTAAACAGTGGGGTCCGAGCCATCAAATTTGGTCACATCCACCCGCGAAAAGCATAGGTCACGTTGAAAGTGATGGTTCTGAAAGTTATGGGAATGAGGGGAATGGTCATCGTCAGTATGCAGAGGTGAGGAAGAGGAAGGGTTATCTGTAGGGATATGCATTTTGGTGTAGGGTGCCAAAAAGACTGATTCAAGATGGGTGGTGAGGTCTTATTTCATTTCCTCCCTTGAAGATTGCATGGTTGTATGGATGGCAGAAACATTGGCATTGAGTTGTTTCACTTCTTGTTAGGTCTCGATGAGACCAAATTGCAAGGTGTTTAAGCGAGCTTCCAAGTCTTACCTATGCGTATGGGCCATGAGGATGGGGGAACTGAAAAGGGGTGGGTGGGGTCAATTTTTTTTTTGAAAAATGGTATGGATGAATGTGATAAGAGTGAAGAGATGAATCCAATGGAATAGGTCTCAAATAATGGTGAATTTATTTTTATATTTTTTTTACACCTACAGAGTTAAACTCTGGTATGAAGAATACTGCAGAGAGGAAATGCCCAAATTCTTAACCAGAAAGAAATGTGTATTTACTTGGCAACCCAAACACAGTTACGTGGCAATAGATCTTGTCTATTTTAATTTGTTTATGTTTCTATCCCCAAGGGCTAGGTATTCAAGGGTTCTACAGAAAAGGGTTTTCCCTGTGCTATAGCTCTATGATATATGTGTGTGGTCCAACAGTAGTACTCGACCCAATATCTCAAGGCACTAACTAAGAAGGATAGACCGTACCCTTAGTTGTACTACCCAACTACCCAGGTACTAGAGAGTATCTTCCCGACTTTTGTTCTCGGTGACACTATAGAAGTCAGACGACCAATCAGTTTATCTAAAGAGGGCTTTAAGGAAATCTAGGCCGATCCATACATAGGTGTTGTCTGATGTGCTACCACTCGAAGGGGTACCAACAGGGGTTACAAGGGTGACCAACAGAGGTGCGCTTAAGTACCACTTGTATTTCCTGTGTGTATGAATCCCTCAATCGTGGGTTTATGCATGTAACGACAGATCTTTGTGGATTAAATATGTCAGAATAAGTCTCTACCCTAAAAAAAAAATTAACCCACACTTTCTACCGAGGAAAGTGCTCTGATACCACTTGTAATATACCAGATTTAAAATGTATGCAAAAAAAAATAAAAATGCTAGTAATGGCAGAATAACAACAATATAACCAAAACATTCACCACAATAGCATTGAAATGACATGAGAATAATAACAGAAATAACACTTTGAATATGAAAGCAATGTTTGCAGGCCTGTTCGAGGGGGCAACCTCCATTTGAGCAGAGCTCTATTACAATAATATCCAAGTTAGGGTTCTCATACCCTCGACTCCTATTTATACTAAAAATAAGCATCTAGAGGAAGATCATTCTAGGAGAGGAAGCTTCTATTAGGTATTCTTACATCCGCCTTATTCTATTTTATTGAAAGGCCTTATTACTATTGACCTGTATTACATCCAAATATATTGTTCTACCTATGTGTGGGTTAGGACCCTAACAGTCAAACTTGGATCATTATCCTATGATCACATAGTCTGCATCAACTCTTTTCGTTTATAGTTTCAATTGATATTTCAAATTTCAAATCTGTCTATGCTGATATTTTAAAGAGCATTGTTGATTTTAATGATGATGACCCTACATGATGGTGAAATGTGAGTTCAAAAACTTTGACAGTTGTTGCTTCCTTGCATATCCTTTTCCCTGAAGGGCTTTCTTCCTTTCTTCAGACATTATATTACTCTTTCATCAACTCAAGGAAATATTAATGTGCTATCTCAAGCGGCAACAAAGAGAAGTGATAGAATCAGAAGATGAGATGAAGTGGCTGAAAGGCCTTAAATTTTGAATAAAGGTCATCCATGCATTTTTTAAGTTTTGTGGAAAGTATCATGCTTACACCCTATTTGGAGGAATCTATAGGCTTATACACCTTTGGATAATTTTTTTGGGTATTTTGGGCTCAAAATTCACAAAACGGACAACTATAGAACATTTCATAGCATCTGGCACTATGAAATGTGTTGTTGAATGTGTTATGAAAACTATGTTCTATGACTGTTGAATTGGTATTTTTGACGAGCTGAATTCCAGGAGCATTTCTGGGTAAACCAGGATGAATTTTTAAAATATAAAGGAGGTTATTTGCAATAAAGGACCCATGAACATTAACCTCTTTCATTTTTCACATAGGTGTCATAGATTGGGATATTTGAAAGAATCTTTGAGCCCTATTTTTTCAGTTTTCATGATTTTTGTTTGAGACATGTTTTTGTGACACGTATTCCTGCCAATAGGAGATGAATTTCAAGAAACAGAGAGAGGTTTTTCTTTATAACGTGCTTATTTAAAAACACCATTCTCATATTTTACAAAACTATTACTTTTTGATCATTACAAGTGGAATTTTGAAGCCTAATTTTCATAATTTCACCTCCTGAAAAGAAGGAAATCAGTTAAAATGTGTCATTCTCTATTTGTAATTGTTTCTATTTTGGGAAAGGAGTTGGAGTTCGAATTGGTGAGCTAGAAAGGACCTATAGTGCTATATATTTCATTTTACAATACTAGAGAAGGGTTGGATTCATGAGCCAATACAAGAGAGAGTTGGAGGAGCAGTTTTAGTTGCTCATTTGTAAGCTTGAGGGCCTGTTTGTAATTCCATTTTATTCCATTAACGATTCATGAGAGATGTTATCAGATTGTCTTCTTTGTTTTACCACTTCTTTTTTATCTTATTGCTTGAAAATATTTCAGGTTTTAAGGATCATAGTTTCCATTGATTGATGGATTCATGAATGACAGAGGATCCGTTATAGCTTGCCCATTAAATCATTGTTCATTGTTTAAGAAAATATTTATCTATTGCAGAAAGGATCTTTGTGTAATGGATGTTCTTACTTTTTTCATATTCACTATTCTTCTATTCATCATTATATATCCCTTGTTATGATATATAGTTTTATTTCCTTTGATCTGTAGGATGTTATGTCTCCATTCCCAATGGAATGCCTTTGTAGATGTTTTGCTACCCTCTCCCTTTATTTCTCATCTTGTTGATCCACCTAATAAAACCATTTTAATCCATTTACATTTTGATGGGTACTGGGTTTATCCTCTATCAGTCTGAGGGTGACTCTTAGTGCTAACAGAGTGCTAGAAAGGAAAAACAAACAATTCAAGAAGCTGCAAGAACCATGCTAACTGAAGCCAAGCTTCCAGACAAATTCTGGAGAGATGCAATATACACAGTAGTACACATACTTAATAGAGCTCATTTGATACCCAATCATGAAAAAACCACTTGTGAACTATGGTTTGGAAGTTCAACATATGTAAAACGCTTTAGAACTTTTGGAAGTAAATGTTACGTAAAGAATTATGAAGATAACCTAGGAAAGTTTGATCCAAGATCTGATGAAGGAATATTCTTAGGATATTCATCTAATAAAAAAGAATATGTATTTTATAATATTAGACTACTAAAGATAGTGTAAAGTGACAATATAAAGATATATGATCTAAAAAAGAGTATATCCAAAGGCATTGATAAAAAAAACTCAACAAGAAGATGATGATGTAAAATCTCAACAGGAAGATGATGATGTAGAATCTTAGCAAGATGTCCTCCCCCTTAAGAACATCCTTGTCCTTAAGGATTGAGATGATGAAATTGTTGTAGAATGGTAGCTGGTTCCCAAGTGGCATTTTTTGGATTTGTATATTTCCACTGGACTAACATTTCCTTGATGGTTTGCTGATATAGAGGACGCTCAGGCTGGTCCAAAAATGCTTGTGGTTGTAGCTAAATGGAGCTTTCTTCATCCAACTTGGGAAGGTTGGTTTGAGTTTGGAACTTAGTTCCAATGACATTCTTTAATCAAGAAACATGAAAAACGGGATGGAGCTTAGAATGACTCGAAAAAGCTAACTGATAGGCCACCTATCCCACACGTCTGAGAATGGTATAAGGACCATAAAATTTGGGTGCCAGTTTCTAACAATGGTAAACCTTGACGGAATTTTTCTTGTAAGGTTGTAGTCGAAGAAACACCTGATATCCTTATACAAATTGATGTTCAGAGTGACCTTGATATTCTTATTGCTTCATGCAATTCTAGGCCATGAACAAATTTTCTTTGAGGGTATGGAGAATAACCTCTCGAGCTGTAAGCATTTGGTCAACTGACTATAGCTTCGAGACACCTGACAAATATGAGATAATTGAAGGTAGATTTTGTTCATATACCATTTCAAAAAGAGTCATGTGGGTAGTTGTATGGTAAGACGTGTTGCACTACCATTCATCTAGTGGTAACCATTGAGCCCACTGATTTTTCCTTTCTAATGCAAAACACCTCAAATATGTTTCCAAAAACTTGTTTACAACTTCATATTGACCATTCATCTGGGGATGATAAGTTGTGTTGAGATGCAATTAGGTGCCTTGTAGCTTGAACATTTCTTGCCAAAAATTGTTGGTGAAAGTTGGGTCGTTATCGGAAACAATAGAATGAGGCATGCCATGAATCTTGAAGACCTGATACATGAAAATTTGAGCCATGGTGGAGGCTGTAAATGGGTGTTGGAGAGAACAAAAATGAGAATAATTGGAAAGATGATCAACTACCACCATGATGAGTGATTTATTTCCGAATTTAGGTAAGCCTACAATCAAATCAATAGAGATATCCCACCAAATAGAAGGTGGAATAAGAAGCAGTTGTAGTGTGCCATGAGATTTGATTGTTTCTCCCTTGTTGGATTAACAAACATCACATTCAACCACAAAATTTTGAACATTTTGTTTCATACCATCCTAGAATAAATAACATTTGACCTGGTCATAGGTTTTTGTAAACCTAGAGTGCCCATCGGTGGGTGTAGCATGCAGCTCAGAAAGTATCGTGGATTAAGTTTTGACTATTTACTTAAATACAAATGACCTTTGTAACGAAGCTCATCATTGAGCCAAGAGTACCCTGGGGAGACTGGATAATTTTCTTGCAATTGTTGTATCATATGTGAACTTTTGAAATCATGTATCCATTCCTAGAGAAAAACTTGGAGCCAATCTGATACAATGAAGGAGAGATAAAATAGGGAACCTTCATCTTCATATTTTATAAAAAGTGCATCAACAACCACACTATCTTTTCCTTTATTGTAAATGATGTCATAATCATATCTAAAGAGCTTAGTCACCCATTTTGGTTGCTCTGAGGAGGAAATACATTGTTACAAAAAATACTTGAGCCTTTGATGATCTGTCTTAATTCAGAAGCATTGCCCCAATAGATAAGGGAACCAAATATCCATTACATGAAAAATAGGCAATGTTTCCTTTTCATAGATTGATTTTCCCAAATGTCACTCTAACAGTTGTTTGCTGGTAAAGTCCAAAGGTCGACCTTCTTCCATAAGGACTGCGTTACTGTACCAATTATTTTCTTAGAAGCATCATATTCCAGGACAAAGGTCTTTGTGAAATCAGGAAGGGCTAGGACTGGAGTGGTGCACATGGCCATCTTCAAGGTTTGAAAATACTGAGCAGTTGTTGGAGTCCAAGTGAAAGAATTATTTTTAAGTAGAGATGTGATAGGTTCCACAATTTTTCCATAATTATTAACAAACTTTATATAATAACTTGTTAAACCCATAAATCCACGCAATATTTTGAGAGTATTTGGGTGAGGTAAATCTTGCATAACTTCAATATTTTTAGGATCCACCCTGACACTGACCTTTCCAACAAGATGACCCAAGTACTCAACTTCCGAGGCACCAAAATCACAATTATATTGTTTGAGGAAAATTTGGTTATGAGAGAGTAGATGGAGAACCCTATCCACATAAGAAAGATGGGTTGTCCATGTTTTACTATAGACAAGGATATCATTAAATAAAACTAAGACAAAATGATGGAGAAAAGGATGAAAGACATGATTCATGAATCTTTGGAAAGTGGAGGGAGCATTACAAAAGCCAAAGAACATGATAAAAAACTCATAGTGGCCCTCATGAGTTATATATGCAATCTTAGGAATATCTTCCTCATTCATACGGATCTGGTGGTAGCCATAACGAAGATCAAGTTTAGTAAAGAACCGGGTGCCACTCAATTCATCGAAAAGGTCATCAATGACAGGAATGGAGTTGGTAAATAATGTTAGAATGAACTTTTTTGAGTAGATTTTCCATGCGATGGGAACTAATGATCTCTGGGGAACTGGTTCTAATTCCTTGCAACTTATATTGTTGGCCCTCCTAGTCAAATTGCATGGTTAATTCCTTTAAATCCATGAGAATGGGACCCAAAGACCTTAGCCATTTTGCACCCAACACAATGTCATAACCACACATGTCGATAGAAAACATATGAGATTTCATGTTGCACTCACCAATTTGGAGACAGACATTTTCACAACACCCTCCACATTTCATGGACCCACCATTGGAAATCATGATTTGAAAATTATTGATGGCACAAATATAAAAATTAGTTTCCTAGGAAATGCGACGATGAATAAAATTATGGGTGCTTCCACTATCAAAAAGAATGATGACCTTCATATGCTTAATGTAACAAATTATCTTGAGGTTTTTGGGAGAAGATAAGTTAGTGAGATAATTTAGGGAAATGACTGGTTCTACTTCAGGAGGGTTTGAGGGAGGGGTCATGTCAGTGGGTTCAGGTGACACAGACACAAGGGGAGCCTCAACATCGCCTTCTGAAACATCCTCTGAGATGGCCATAAAAATATTTGTTCCTTACAATTGTTCCCAAGAAATTATTTGTCATCACAATTATAACAAAGTCCTTTGAGTTGGCATTCAACCATTTCAGCCATGGTCAATTTCTGGATCTTTAGTTGAGTAGAAGGAGGAGTGGGAGTGACTAGTTTAGTGCAAGGAATAAAGGAGGGTTTTTGGTTTTGAGAAGAGACAACTTGTTGTTCTTCCTTATCTATTTTAGTATCGTCCACCCAATTCTAAGGCTGATCCATGAGGACATGGGAAAAAATCTCATCCTTGAGGCCACTAATAAAAAAATTCTCGTAAAACAACATCAGACATTCCCTTTGTACAAAAATCCAATTTCTCAAAAGTGACTATAAAGTCTTCCATTTTCCTAGATTGTTTCAACTTTTTCAAATGGTCTAAATGTTTGGTGTCGGTGTCGAAGCATTCATAAAGCTCTTCCACAAAGTGTGTCCAAGACATATACCCTTGGCGGGAATTTTTTCTCCATTTCCACAATTTCCAATGTTCTTGATATAGATGGAGAACACCATACCGGAGTTTGGAGAACTCATCTATAATTCCATACGAGAAATAATGTTCCATTTGAGTTACCTAGATAGTGGGATATGGGCCATCAAATTTGGTTAGATCCGCATGTAGAAGGCGTATGTCACGCTAAAAGTGATGTGGCTAAAAATTTTGGGAATGAGAGGAAGTTTCACCATTGGTTTGCAAAGGTGGATCATATGAGGGAATATATACATAGATATGCAGCTTGTCGCAAATGATAGTAGTGAAGGATTCAAGCTAGGTAGCAAGGTATTCTTTGAGGTCTTGTTTGAGGTCCTCAATTTTGGCGTTGATGGAGGAATGCATGTTTTTATTGACAGTGGAAATATTGGCACTGAGTTGTGTCACTTCTTGTTGGGTTTCTATGAAATTAGAGTGCAAGGCATTGAAGCGAGCTTCCAAGACTTGGCTACGAGTGTGGGCCATGATGAAGAGGGAACACGAAAAGGGGCAGGTGGGACCGCAGAGAAAATGGGTTATGGGTGAAGTGTATCACAACGATCAGGGAAATGAGTTGAATCCACTGGGGTAAATCCCAAATAAGGGTGTTGGAAGGGGGTTGGGTCCACGAGAATTTTTTTTTTCTAACAAATGATAGGTATGACTTTGATAAGGGAAAAGAGAGAAATCCAGTGAAATAGGTCTCAAATAATGGTACTTCGTGATATCTAGGTCGATCCGTATATAGGTTTTGTATGATGCACTACCACTTGAAGGGGAACCAATAAGGGTTACAAGGGTGGCCAATAGATATTTGCTTAAGTACCACTTGTATTTTATGTGTGTATGAATCCCCAACTATAGTTTTATGCGCATAATGAAAGATCTATGTAGCTTAAAGACGCCAGAATACGTCTCTACCCTGAAAACAAATTAACCCATAATTTTATGCCGAGGAAAGTGCTCTGATACCACTTGTAATATTCCATATATAAAATAGTATGAAGAACATAAATAATTAGCTAGAAATGGTAGATAAGCAACAATATAACTAGAACAACACCACAATAATACCAAAATAATACCATAATAACACCAGAAAGAGTAGTTTGATTACTGAGAGAAATGTTCATTTGCCTCTTCGAGGGGGAACCTCCAACAAACAATAACTCTATTACAATAATATCCAAGACAAAAATTCTCATACCCTGTACTCCTATTTATACTAAATATGTCGATCCAAAGAACAATCTAGAGGAACATCCTTCTAGAAGAGGAAGCTTCTATTAGGTCTTCTTACAATTGACTTATTCTTCCTTATTTCTTGGCCTTATTAATATTGACCTTTATTACATGGAAATATATTATTATACATACTTGAGGGGTTATGTCCCTAAAATGTTTTCATCATCAATGATCCCAATACTATATATCATCGTCAAAAACTCCAAATGAACTTGAATCCCAATATAACCAAGTCCTGACAATCTTGGAGTTAGGTCATCATCGAGGATTCTAATGGAAGAATCGATTTATGATATTTCCAAGTCTCGAAGATACAATAAGGAACCTAATTGATCATAGTTGTTTATATAGGAAAAGGGATTTCCCTGATTTAATCTCGACTATCCCTTTAGACACAAAGAAAACTCTCAGGACAATAAAAATGATGGCCACGATTTAACTGGGGGATCTATCCAATGGTTGTTGTTCCTCGAAACATATAAAGGCTTCTACCTCTATGCTTTGATATATGTTTGACCTACACATAGGGTATAAATTTATCTTGTTCAACCACAATTTCGAATGGCTCCCAGAACATGCAATGGATCCGATATATTTCATCTCCTCAGAATCATCGATTTCATATTATGATTGATGATTAGACCATGATTTACCTCCTTTAATTTGAGGAATTAACTACGAATTGACCTGGAACCTGCAAACCATGATTATAGGAATTTATAATACATAGAGACTCAACCTTGATCAATATTTCTGAGTTGATAACTCAATAAATCATTATAGATAAGTAGAGGAACGCCAACACCATAAAGCACATAACACAGTGTTATTTCTATTAACTTATTACAAATCCATTGTCCATAGGTTTTCCAGAAAACCATCTAGGCTATTATAGCTTGATACTACATTTAAATGGCCTTTGTTTTTCCTGTTTTCCACTCTTGGCCTCTCCATCACACGATCCTCCCACCTTTACTCAATCCAATTTTTTCTTTGTCATTTCATTTCCAGTAGGCTTACAATTTAAAACATGGAATATACACTTCCAACTCAACCAAAACAATTTCCTAAGAATATGGAACTAATTACAATAATATCACTCCAACCCCTTACAATTATTGAGGATTAATTTGATCGAATCCTCCATACTTGGGAAAATCTACCTAACTCAACAGTTCTCTTAATTAATCCACTCACATAATAAATGGGAAAAACAACCCTATCCTTATAGAACATGATTACAACTTAGGAAAATAAAATCAAATCCATTAAGGGAACCCACTCCCTTGGTAATTTCAAGACCCCCTTAGGTATTATCAACAAGGTATATTTTAGGAGGAGAATTGCTACTACGTCATACTCGCAAGGTCAAATTTTTTCATGATCTCCTGATCATGAGTCTTAAATTTATTTTTTGTCTTTTAATCCTATTGTTAATTTTGTGTACATGCTCTGCTACATGACTATTTTCCATCATCTTCCACTGTTATAGAAATATTCCCCTGCAGACAGGTGAACTTCCCCTTGGATTACTGATCATTATACCAATACAAAAACAATCATTTGGACACTACCATTCCTAGTGTTAGGGACCTAACCCACACATAGGTAGAACAATATATTTGGATAGCCTCCTTAGTTGGTGCCCTGAGATATTGGGCCTAGTAATATTGTTGGACCCTGCACATATATAAAAGAGCTATGGCACAGGGAAAACCCTTGTCTGTAGAACCCTTGAATACCTAACCCTTGGGGATGGAAAAAAAAAATTAAAATAGACAAGATCTATTTCCATGCAACTGTGTTCGGGTTTCCAAATAACTACATATTTCTTCTTTGTTAATCATTTGGGCATGTTATCACTGCAATATTCTTCAGACCGGAGTATAACTCCACAGGTGTAAAAAAAAAAAAAGTCTAGAAATTTTTGCACCATTATTTGAGACCTATTCCATTGGATTTATCTCTTCGCCCTTATCACATTCATACATATCAATTTTTAGAAAAAAATAAATTAACCCCACTTGCCCCATTTCAGTTCCCTCCTCATCATGGCCCATACCCATAGCCACAACTTGGAAGCTTGCTTCAATACCTTGCAATCTAATTTCACAGAGACTGAACAAAAAGTGAAATAGCTCAGTGCCAATGTTGTCACCATCAATACAAACATATAGTCCTCCATTGTCACCTCAATCGAGGAACTCAAAAAATACTTGACTACCCAACTTGAATCTGTCGTTTCGATGATCTGCACCAAGATGCATATCCTTGCAAATAACCCTTTATCTAACCCACCTCCACATACTGAAGCTAAAACTTCTTCTCATTCCCATAATTTTCAGCCCCATCACTTTCAACGTGAGCTACGCCTTCCACAAGTGGATGTGACCAAATTTGATGGCTCAGATCCCACTGGTTAGGTAACCTAAATGGAACATTATTTCTCTTTATATAGAATTACAAATGACTTGGCCAAACTTCGATATGGTGTTCTCCATCTAGATCAAGAACGTTGGCAATGGTGGCAATGGAGAAAAACTCCCCATCAAGGGTATATTGCTTGGACACACTTTGTGGCAAATCTTTATGAACTCTTTGAAACTAACACCATCCATTTAGGTTTTTTGACAAAGTTGAAACAATCTAGAATAGTGGAAGACTTTATAGCTTCTTTTGAGCGCCTAGCTTTCCGGACAAAGGGCATGTCTGATGCCTTTTTCCAAGAATGTTTTATCAGTGGCCTCAAAGATGAGATTCATGCCGATGTCCTCATGGCTCGGCCTTAGAGTTGGGTGGAGGCTACTAAAAGAGATAAAGAATCACAAAATGTTGTATCTTCTCAGAACCAAAAACCCTCTTTTATCCCTCGCACTAAACTAGTAAATCCCACTACTCCCTCTGCTCCACTAAAGATCCAAAAATTGACTAGGGATGAAATGGATGAACGCCAACTCAAAGGCCTTTGTTATAATTGTGATGAAAAATAATTTTCGGGCCACAAGTGTAAGGTACAAAATATTTGTATGGCCATCTCGGAGGATATTTCAGAAGACGATGTTGAAACTCCCCTTATGTCTGAGTCACCTGAAACCACTGACATAACCCCTCCCTAAGACCCTCCTGAAGTATAACCAGTCATTTCCCTAAATGATTGCATTGCTTCTATGCTCCCCAAACCCTCAAGCTAATCGGTTACATCAAGCATAGGAAGGTCATCATTCTTGTTGATAGTGGAAGCACACATAATTTTATTCATCACACATTTCCCAAGAAACTCATTATTATATCCATACAGTCAATAATTTCCAAATCGTGATTGCCAATGGTGGCTCCATGAAATGTGGAGGGAGTTGTGAAAATGTGTGTCTCGAAATTGGTGAATACCACCTGAAATCTCATATGTTTTCTATCGACATGGGTGGTTGTGACATTGTGTTGGGTGCACACTGGCTAAGGACTTTGGGTCCCATTTTCCTGTATTTTAAGGAATTAACCATGCAATTCGACCAGGGGGGCCAAAAATATAAGTTCCAATGAATCATCATTTGTTCACCTGAGATCATTAGTTCCCATCGCATGGAAACGATGATCAGAAAAGGTCATTCTGGAAATATTTCCCAACTCCATTCCATACAAGAAACATAGACACCCTCTGTGCAACAAGACCTCCAATCCATCCTATATAAACATCAAGTGGTATTTTCCACTCCCCAGGGACTCCCTCTTTCTCGTGGTTTTCATGATCATTCCATTCCCCTTGTACTAGGAAGCCTTCTTCCCAATATTTGTCTGTATCATCACCTCTTTTCCCAAAAAAATGAAATTGAGAAAATGGTTTAGGAACTCCTTAATGCAGGTGTTATTCGCCCTAGTACGAGCCCCTACTCTTCTCCTGTGGTCATGGTCCTGAAGAAAGAAGGTTCTTGGTGAATGTGTCCTGACTTTCGTGCCCTCAAAAAACTTACCATTAAAGACAAATTTCCCATTCCTGTCATTGATGACCTCTTGGATGAATTGAGTGGCGCCCAGTTCTTTACTAAACTTGATATTTTCTCTGGCTAGCACCAAATACGTATGAAAGAGGAACACATTCCTAAGACTACCTTTAGAAATCATGAGGGCCACTATGATTTTTTGTTCATGCCCTTTGGCTTGTGTAATTCCCCCTCCACCTTCCAAAGGCTCATGAATCATGTCTTTCGTGCTTTTCTCCATCATTTTTTCTTAGTTTTCTTTGATGATATCCTCATATATAGAAAAACATGGAGAGACCATATTTGTCATGTGGATCGAGTTCTCCATCTACTCTCTCAGCACCAATGTTTCTTTAAATAGTCTAAATGTTCTTTTGGCATGTTAGAAGTCGAGTACTTGGGTCATCTAGTTGGCAAGGACAATGTCAGGGTGGATCCTAAAAAGATTGAAGCTATGCAATATAGGCCTCATCCAAATAATCTCAAAATATTTCATGGATTTTTGGTCTTAACAGGTTATTATCGCAAGTTTTTTAAGAATTATGGAAAGATTGTAGCACCTCTCACTACACTCCTAAAAAATAAATCTTTCACTTGGACTCCACCAGCTGCTCAATATTTTCAAACCTTGAAGATGGCCATGTGCACCACTCCAGTCTTGGCCCTTCTTGATTTCACAAAGACCTTTTTCCTGGAATGTGATGTATCTGGGAAAGGAATTGGTGCTATCCTTATGCAAGAGGGTCAGCCTTTGGCCTTTACTAGCAAGAAATTGTCTAAATGAAATCTGGACAAATCAATCTATGAAAAGGAAATGTTGGCTATTCTATATGTTGTTGATCTATGGTGCCCTTATCTATTGGGGAAATACTTCCAAATTAATATAGACCATCAAAGCCTCAAGTATTTTCTAGAACAATGCATTTCCTCCCCAAAGAAACAAAAATGGGTGACTAAGCTCTTTGGATATGATTATGAGATCATTTACAGGAAAGGAAAAGACAATGTGGTTGCGGATGCACTTTCCCAAAAATATGAAGATGAAGGATCCATTTTTTCTCTCTCCTTCATTGTACCAGATTGGATCCAATTCATTCGCCAAGAATGGATACATGATCCCAAAAGTTTACATATGATACAACAATTGTAGTCCAATGGTCCAGTTTCCCCAGGGTACTCTTGGCTCCATGATGAGCTTCGATACAAAGTCCGCTTGTATTTAAGTAAACAAAACAAAACTTAAATCCATGGTACTTTATAAGCTTCATGCTACACCCACAGTTGGGCACTCTGAGTTTACCAAAACTTATGATAGGGTAAAACATTCTTTTTTCTAGGATGGTATGAAACAATAAGTTCATAATTTTGTCATTGAATGTGATGTATGTCAACACAACAAGGGTGAAATAGTCAAATATCCTAGTACACTACAACCGCTTCCGATTCCACGTGCTATTTGGAGGGATATCTCTATGGATTTTATTACAGGCTTACCCAAATTGGGAAAGAAATCAGTCATCATGGTGGTTTTCGATCACCTTTCCAAGTATGCTCATTTATGTTCTCTTCAACACCCATTTAAAACATCCATTGTGGCTCAACGTTTCATGCATTAGGTATTCAAGCTTCATTTCATGTCGCATTCTATTGTTTATGATCGCGACCTAACTTTCACCATCAATTTTTGGAAAGAACTGTTCAAGCTACAAGGCACCCAATTGCAAATAAACACAGCTTATCATCCCTAGATTGATGGTTAAAATGAAGTTGTCAACAAATGTTTGAAAACATATTTGAGGTGTTTTTCCTTGGAAAAGAAAAATCAGTGGGCTCAATGGTTACCCTTAGCTGAATGGTGGTAAAACACTTCATACCATACATCTACACACATGACTCCTTTTGAATCAGTATATGGACAAAATCCATCTTCAGTTCTATCATACTTACCTGGTGTCTCGAAGGTCCAGGCGGTTGACCAAACGCTTACAATTTGAGAGCCTATTATTCGTACCCTCAAAGAGAATTTGTTCATGGAAAATAATCACATGAATCAACAAGTAGATCAAGATCGCTTTGAACATCAATTTGCAGAAAGGGATCAGGTGTTTCCTTGACTTCAACCTTACAAGAAAAATTCCCTCAAGGTCGAGCATTTTCAGAAGATGGTGCCCAAAGTTTATGGTCCTTATATCATTCTCAAGTGTTTGGGATAGGTGGCCTATCAGTTAGCTTTTCCCAGTCATTCTAATCTACATCCCATTTTTCATGTTTCATGCTTAAAGAAGGTCATTGGAACTAAGTTCCAAATTAAAACCAACCTTCCTGAGTTGGGCGAAGAAGGATCCATTTGGCTACAACCACAAGAATTTTTGGACTAGCGTGAGTGTCGCCTATGTCAAAGAACCATCAAGGAAGTGTTAGTCCAGTGGAAAAATACAACTCCAACAGATGCCACTTGAGAACCAGCTACCATTCTGCAGCAATTTCCACATCTGAAGCCTTGAGGACAAGGTTGTTTTTAAGGGGGAGGACATGTTAAGGACCTAACTCGCACATAGGTAGAACAATATATTCAAATGTAATAAAGGTCAATATTAAGAAGGCTTTGAAATAAAGTAGAATAAGTCGAATGTAAGAAGACCTAATGGAAGCTTTCGCTTCTAGAAGGATCTTCCTCTAGATGGTTCTTTTGATAGACATATTTAGTATAAATAGGAGTCGAGGGTATGAGAAACCTAGCTTGGATATTATTGTAATAGAGCTCTGCTCAACTGGAGGTTTCCTCCTAGAAGAGGTCGATGAACATTGCTCTCAGAATCAAAGTTCTCGTCCTAGTATTATTTTGATATCATTTTAGTGTTATTGTGGTGTTGTTCTGGTTATATTGTTGTTTATATTCCATTTCTAGCATTTTATTTCTGTTCTGCATACTTTTTATATCTAGAATATTACACATATAAACTCATTTTTCTTATCGAAAAAGAGAGGATAAGGTAAAGTAGGATTTACTCTTTTTATGATGTTTTTCCTAGATTCTCCTACCCGCAAGATTGATATAATTCCTGGCACAAATCAATACCTTCAATGAATAACAAGAAACACACAACTCTATTCTACTCTAATGGATCAGGAAAAGAAAATTCATCTATGAAAATCAAATTAAACATAGAAAAGAACATGAAACCACATACTTGAAGGAAATAGGCCAAGTATATTAGATGAGAACTTCAAGAAGAAACTTACAATCTTCATATGATGTTGCAACAGGCTCTCCAAGTCCTCCTCATCCAACCCTTTCTCGAAAGATCCACAATCAAAATAACAATGTTTTTCTTATTTTATCCTCTTTTTTTTGTTTACCATGGGAATGCCTCCATTTATATCATTTGAGAGGCTCAAATTCCTTCGGGATATTTGGAATTAGTTGAGGCTATGTCTCCAATAGTTGTGATATCTCAGTTAGATGCATCCCTAGAGTTAGATTTGAGCCAAGCCAACTTGATCCATCTGTAGTTGTCTTTAGAAGAAAATGGGATTTCTTCCAAGATTTCCTCAACTAACTTGGCGCTCCCTTAGAATGGGAAAAATAGTGCTACAATGCTCACCCTGATATGGACAAGGAGTTCTAGTTCTCCCCGTGTTTGATAAGGGGAGCATTGATCTTCCAAAAAGTTACCAAGATGAACAATTCCCTAGAAAAACATTTGTTCCAACTGTCATATGATGGGTCTTCTTCTTCTAACATGTTTTTGGGGTCTTAGCAAGTGTTTTGATGGTGTCATTCATGATGTGACACTTAGGAAAATAGAATGTGACATTTACAACACTTGCGACAAAAGAGTGACACTTACAACACTTACGAAAATGAGAATGTTACACTGTCGAAGCGAGGAATTTTGATATGTAACATCCAGGATCCCAAATCTTGGGATGCTACTCACTCATCTTGTTGTCCAATTGTTGAATTGTTGTTGTCTGCAACCTTCCAAGATCCCATACTTTACTTTGTTGTTGTGAAAAAACCTTTATTGATTTAAGAAGTTGTACTGGCATGTTTCTCTTCTTCTTTTTCCTTAGTATTTCTATTTGTAATTATTCATCAAACAATTCCACAAATCATCCAATTCAATGCCCAGTATTGCCTCTTGTTGGTACATATCATTGTTGAAAAATTTCACTGCTGCAAATTTTCACAAAATATTTGTATGGCTTGTTGGAGAAGGCATGCTTGGAGAACAACGAGGTAGAACAACATGCCACATTTTGAGGAAAAGCAACACACGCGAAAGTATTTGCGAAAACCCGACACAAAATGTGGGAAAACCTAGCCTAGTTAGGGTTAGGGTTTTGGGATGGATTGTAAGGGTTTCTAACCCATTTTTGTAATATAAATAAGGGTTATGAGGTATATTAGAGGAGGTGAATTATATAATATTTGATTGTTAGAGGGTTAGTGTGACAAGTCTTTTTTGGAGAACCTATTTTGTATATTTTGGGATTGGAAGTCATTTTTGAGAGTTATAGAGCTCAGATGAGGTCGAAGTAGCTGAGGGTCAAGTCAAAAGCTGTGGAGCTTGGTGCGATCCTAGTCTGCCTCACTACTCTTTACTACGATGTAATGCATGCAACACGCTTTTTGATGAATAAGAATAAAGAAGTAGAATATATCTCTAGAAGTAGCCCCATAGGGGGTGAACCAAGGAAATACCATGTGTGTAATGTGTGTTAATGTGTTATTGATTCTGCAGTTATCATTGAATGGTTAGATAGATGAATGGATGATTTATTTACAGTGTGCATTAGATTAAATATGCAAATGAATGACTGAATGGGTCTAATGAATAGTGTAATAGAATGCATGGTTAAGTAGAAAGAAGAAGTAAGAGAGAACATCCCCCAATCACTTCCATGATTGTAGACATCTGCATCCTGTAGTACCCCATAAACCATCTCGAGTGAGACTTTGTTGTGCACTCTGTGTGCGGTGTAGCATTCTAGTTTACCAAAAGGGATGATGGTGATAAGGGTTTTTTTGGAGAACTAAGGTAGAACTTGGGTCAGCCTGTAAGTCCAACAAATGGTTCCATTGTTTGGTGAAGAATATTCAATTGTAGAAAGGGATGTTCATGCCATGACATCCTATGAAACAAGAAATTGAAATATGGTTAGAGACAAGGCAGTTGGAGTCCGCACAGAAAGACAATAAGGGTTCCAGGTATAGACCGTGCCAGTACCTGCAAAGGTATGTGTTTATTGATTTGTATGAAACATTTTTTTTATTTCTGATCAAAATCTGGACCAGGGGTCTAAAATTTGCTCAATTTTCAAAGTGCTCGGAATGCAACGAAAACGGTACCATTGCTTCCATTTTGTCTTCTTGATTTCGGTGGTATATTTACTTTCGCAAACGGACTCTGTATGGAGAAGATATCGCGATCTGTTCGCCGAGCCAAACAGGTAAAAAAAATGAGCGCTGACTGGGCAATCCGTACAGGCTGACTAGGCATCCGTACATGTTGATGTGGCTTGATGGTATGGCTCACACGTGGAAATCTGTGATTGGTTACAACTAAACGAGTTATATGGCGACACATGGTATTTTCTTAGCGAATGGTAGGGTGCCACGTGGCCCAATCAAGGGCTGCCACGTGGCACCCATTTATTGGTTTTTGGTCATTGGTTGGTCTATTAAAAATATTATGGGTCCATGGGGTTCGACTCCCGGACCTCTACCCACCATCCAAATTTTTAACAAAGGCCAGCCTGCCAACGCGCCATGCTATGGTGCTTATTAACCATATGTTGAAAATTATATAAATGTTGAGTTGGTTTAATTTTTGGTGCGGGGGTCAGGGCTGGGGCTTAGCCCCAGCCCCCGGTCACACGCATATTCTATGTGTCCATGCCCTCATATACATTGGTGCGTAGGAGGAATTTTAAATGGACCCCGGTTCTATGCAAGGTATCATATGACCTTACCTATTATTGTTTGTGCACGCGCGGGAAATGTATTGTGGATTACACCCACGGTTCCATTCATTGCAATATGACCGAAAATTTTATGTGGAATACGCGTGGGAGTTACATTTCAATTGCTGGCCCGTGGATTTATGTGTTTTAACCATATGTCCATACATTTGTTAAATTATGTACGCGCAGTTTGGATATTAAAACAAAGCCGGTGGTCTCGGCGTGTAAACATGTGACCATTATGTATTTGGTTGCGCGCGCGGGTGGATTTTATATCTTAAAACCCCGATTATACACCATTTTTATATGACCATCCCTTTGTTAAAACGCGCGCGGGGTTTGTGGTTGTTTAACGGTTAGCATTTGTTGTATGCGCACGGTTTGGGATATTAACTGTGTATTTAAATGGCGCGGGGTTAAAAGGTGTAGCCCGTGGTTTCCAGGTTGGTCCATGTGACCACATTACACGGGAATGCGTGTGGTTCTATTACATATGCTGCCATTGCAAAGAACGCATGGGAATTTGGAGTTTGGTTCAACAGTTAACCACGCGCCTGGACACTTGTCAAGTCCAGGTTCCCTTATTCAAATGGGTAGCTCTTTATGCGCGGGGAACGTGGCCACATGGCCCCCCATGAGCCCAACACCTCCAACCTCGAGGGCTTTGTTTCCGCTAACGGTGTGACAGTTTGACACCATTTTCGGAAGGTGCACATGTGCTGAGTTTAGGCATGGGAAAACGCTCAGAGCTAGGTTCATTCACACACATGTGTAGAATGGCGAACCAGTAATAGAGCTTGAAGGGGAAAAATGGCAGGAGGCCTAACTTTTGGAGTTTTTGGCCAAATGAGGTGCGGAAAAAGCTCAGCTAGGGGTTTTTGGACTTTCTGAGTCCATTGGTAGTGTTTTCACAGGAATTTGGAGACTTCTATTACATTTTTTTAACCATTTAAGTATGAGGAAGCTCCAGGAAGCTTGAAGCCCTCATTGTTTGAGGCATTGCTCAGATGAGCACATATCTATTTTCTGAGACTGAATAGTCATTTTTGACTAATTATTGTGCTCTGAACACATTGGGATAGGTTTTAGATCCATTGGAGGACTTTTGCAGGTGTTTTTTCCACATTGAAGCTCAGAGAAGCTTGGAGGCCACATGTAGAAGAGGTCATTATTGGATGAGACAAGATCCATTTTCAGAGTTCTAATAGTCAAATTTGGGGTTTTTGTGTATTCTGAACCCAATGGTACAGTCTGTAAATCCATTGGAGTTGAGAAGCATCTTGTAAAATAACATTTGACAAACTAATCCCAAAGAGCCAAGTCCATTGAAGGAGGCTCAAGGAGACGTAGCCTAGAGAGGGGTGAACTACTTTATCATCTTGTTATTGTTGTGAGTTTTCTGTGTTATTTGCTGCACTTTACATTGTTGTGTATTGGTTTATAGAACATAATTAATCTTTTAAAAGAACATTTACTCGCACATGAACATTGACAAGAAGAAGCAAGAACTTAACACATAAACCATCTTGCATATTTTAACACATGAAGCAAGGTCCTGTAAGGTTTATTTTGTTGAAGTAGGGGGTGCTTGCATAGCATAAAAGGTCAGCCTTCTATTTTCAAATCAGATGGTATCAGAGCATATTTTATTTTTCTCATGTATTTGCCAATGATAGCTTGAGGTTTAGCTATTGGTATTTGTGCAAGTTTTGTGTTGAAGTTTGATATCTTGCAAGTATGGAGGAAGCTTCAAAATTGATAGTTCTCCTACATCTTCCAAATCTAAGTTCTTTGACAAAGAGATGTTTAATGCATTGCTAACCATGAAGGATATGGTACAAGAGTTGTGGAAAGATAGGGAAGAGAGCATTGTCCTTCAAGAGTAATTGATGGTCATGAAGGAGGAGAAAGACCAACTTCTTGAAAAGTTGCAGGAGATGGAGAATCAACTCCATGAAGCAAAAGAAACCCTTACCAAGTACATGCATGAACATGAGGTATGTAATGTTATTTTGTCTTCAAATTCCTCTCAAGAAGAATGCTTTGGTGTTTTTGAAAATCACACAAGAGGAATAGGGTCCAAGTTATTGTTAAAAATGGGCTATGAAGGTAAAGGGTTAGGCAAGCATGCACAAGGCATTGTTGAGCCTATTGTTGTTGAAGAGAGACCTAAGTATTGTGGTCTTGGTTATGAACAAATTGATGGAACAAATTCCAAAGATGAGGAAACAAATGAAAAAGTTTCAAGAACAAATTTTTTTTCAAGTTCACCTCCTCAAGAAGGTTTTAAAGGTGAAAGTTCAACAAATTTTGTTGAAAGTTCAATCTCTTCAGCATGCAAAAATTGTGTTCAAGATGAATGCAAATGTGTGAAACAAAAGAGTTGTGACAGCCATGAGGACAAGAACAGATTTGTTGGTCTTCAAAAGAGAGCTTGTAAATCTTCGAATTCACCTCCTCAAAGGGGCGATAAAGGTGAATGTTCAAGGTATAAATCTGCCTATAATTCAGTTGCTTTTGATTATGTTAAGCATGATAAATCTGCATGTAAAAATGGAAGAAAAAGTCCATGTACATATTGTGGTTTATATAACCATCATGTTTCAAAATGTTGGAAAAGAATGTCCACTTTCAGGAAACTTTCCAAGCAAAGGCAACATGAAAAGAACATGCAAAAGGTTTGCACTCATTGTCATAAGAGGGGTCATCTCATTGACCAATGTTGAACATTGCATCCAAGCACTCATCCACAGCACAAGAAGCAGTTGGGTGAAAATATTGACAAGATTGGAAGAGGAGATTCCATCATTGATGTGGGTCAAGATGATTCACAAGAAGACGACTTTCAGCAGAAGAATTCTCCATTGAGTTGGCTTGGTAAGAAATGGTTAGATTTATTGAGTAAGTAAGGCTTGCAAGTTTTCTACAGTAGATGCACATTTCAGCCTTATCTTTTCATTTTGTTGAAGTTTGACAAGTTGCAGCAGTTATCATAAATTGTAAGATTCAAGTTTGCATATGAATGCATTTACTTTTGAATGCACACTTGTGTTATACCACCTCATCAAGAACATGTAAAAGAGGGGTATGTTGTTCATTTTGTTACAGCCATATACATTTTTCATATTCAGCTCTTTAGTACCCACATGTTTTGGGTTTAAGTACCTATGTTAATACTGGAAGGAGAGTGGAAGAGCTATGCACATGCATTTGGTTTTGTGAGTGCATAAATAATGAACTTGATGATTATCATCATGGATGAGTCATGATTGTAACATGATTGTTTATCATGTTTTTAGACTTGTCATTTTGGAAGGTTGACATGTTTCACTTGAGTCTCAACTTGTGTCGATATTGCTTGACGACTATGTTGTGTCGTTCATGGTTTTCGACTTATGTTTAGTCGATGGTGTTTGTTGTCTTGTAAGTCATTTTTGAGTACATTGAGATGGAGGAAAACACCATGTGCTTTGAGGAAGCATAAGATGCGACAGTTTTCTTGAAGAGAAAAAAGACTTTGTTGTCCTTATTTTCAGTCTTGTATCAATTTATTTTCAAGATTGATGGTTTTCTTGGCTTGTGACAAGATGTCGCAGGAAATTTTTGTAGCCATTGGAGAGCGGATTGTGTTGACGCCAAAGAGTTCACAAGAGCGACTTGATTCTCAGTGGGAAGGCTGGCAGTCGTCCAAACACAGAGAGAATAGTGGGTCAGCAGCAGCCAGAGAGCAGTGGTTGAGGGACATAGTCAGTTACAGTGCAGGGCATGTCAAAGTATCTAGGTGATTGTCGAAAAGACTTTTCAAGTAGAATCAGTTGATAGAACTTGAAAGCAGAAGAGTATTGAAGCTCATATAGATACTCGTAATCTTTTGTGGGTCCAAAATCCTTTCAGTGGGAAGGTGTGATCAAAATCTGGACCAGGGGTCTAAAATTTGCTCAATTTTAAAAGTGCTTGGAATGCGACGAAAATGGTACCATTGCGTCCGTCTCGTCTTCCTGATTCCTGTGGTATATTTACTTTTGCAAACAGAGTCTGTATGGAGAATATATCGCGATCTGTTCGCCGAGCCAAACAGGTAAAAAAGAGGGGCACTGACTGGGCAGTCCGTACAGGCTAACTGGGCATCCGTACATGCTGATGTGGCTTGATGGTACAGCTCACACATGGCAGGTGATGTGGCAATCTGTGATTGGTTACAACTGAACGAGTTATATGGCAACACGTGGCATTTTCTTAACGAATGGTAGGGTGCCACGTGGCCCAATCAAGGGCTGCCACATGGCACCCATTTATTGGTTTTTGGTCATTGGTTGGTCTATTAGAAATATTATGGGTCCATGGGGTTCGACCCCCAGACCTCTACCCACCATCCAAAATTTTAACAAAGGCCATCCCGCCAACGCGCCACGCTATGGTGCTTATTAACCATATGTTGAAAATTATATAAATGTTGAGTTGGTTTAATTTTTGGCGCGCGGGGGTCAGGGCTGGGGCTTAGCCCCAGCCCCCGATCACATGCATATTCTATG
Organism: Picea engelmannii; assembly: GCA_009831015.1. NCBI lineage: Eukaryota > Viridiplantae > Streptophyta > Pinopsida > Pinales > Pinaceae > Picea > Picea engelmannii. The sequence continues at coordinate 721,566 of ML780643.1, read as the reverse complement.
TGTCCATGCCCTCATATACATTGGCGTGTAGGAGGAATTTTAAATGGACCCCGGTTCTATGCAAGGTATCATATGACCTTACCTATTATTGTTTGTGCACACGCGGGAAATGTATTGTGGACTACACCCATGGTTCCATTCATTGCAATATGACCGAAAAGTTTATGTGGAATACGCGTGGGAGTTACATTTCAATTGATGGCCCGTGGATTTATGTGTTTTAACCATATGTCCATACATTTGTTAAATTATGTACGCGCGGTTTGGATATTAAAACAAAGCCTGTGGTCTCGGCGTGTAAACATGTGACCACTATGTATTTCGTTGCGCGCGCGGGTGGATTTTATATGTTAAAACCCCGATTATACACCATTTTTATATGACCATCCCTTTGTTAAAACGCGCATGAGGTTTGTGGTTGTTTAACGGTTAGCATTTCTTGTATGCGCACGGTTTGGGATATTAACTGTGTATTTAAATGGCGTGGGGTTAAAAGGTGTAGCCCGTGGTTTCCAGGTTGGTCCATGTGACCACATTACACGGGAATGCGTGTGGTTCTATTACATATGCCACCATTGCAAAGAACGCATGGGAATTTGGAGTTTGGTTCAACAGTTAACCACGCGCCTGGACACTTGTCAAGTCCAGGTTCCCTCATTCAAACGGGTAGCTCTTTATGCGCGGGGAACGTGGCCACATGGCCCCCCATGCGCCCAACACCTCCGACCTCGGGGGCTTTGTTTCCGCTAATGGTGCGACAGTTTGACACCATTTTTGGAAGGCACACATGTGCTGAGTTTAGGCACGGGAAAACGCTCAGATCTAGGTTCATTCACACACAGGTGCAGAATGGTGAACCAGTAACAGAGCTTGAAGGGGAAAAATGGAAGGAGGCCTAACTTTTGGAGTTTTTGGCCAAATGAGGTGCCGAAAAAGCTCAGCTAGAGGTTTTTGGAATTTCTGAGTCCATTGGCAGTGTTTTCACAGGAATTTGGAGACTTCTATTGCAGCTTTTTAACCATTGAAGTATGAGGAAGCTCCAGGAAGCTTGAAGCCCTCATTATTTGAGGCATTGCTCAGATGAGCACATATCTATTTTCTGAGACTGAATAATCATTTTTGACTAATTATTGTTCTATGAACACATTGGGATAGGTTTCAGATCCATTGGAGGACTTTTGCAGGTGTTTTTTCCACATTGAAGCTCAGAGAATCTTGGAGGCCACATGTAGAAGAGGTCATTACTGGATGAGACAAGATCCATTTTCAGAGTTCTAATAGTCAAATTTGGGGTTTTTGTGTATTCTGAACCCAATGGTACAGTATGTAAATCCATTGGAGTTGAGAAGCATCTTGTAAAAGAACATTTGACAAAATAATCCCAAATAGCCAAGTCCATTGAAGGAGGCTCAAGGAGACGTAGCCGAGAGAGGGGTGAACTCCTTTATCATCTTGTTATTGTTGTGAGTTTTATGTGTTATTTTCTGCACTTTACATTGTTTTGTATTGGTTTATAGCACATAATTAATCTTTTAAAATAACATTTACTCACACATGAACATTGACAAGAAGAAGCAAGAACTTAACACATAAACCATCTTGCATATTTTAACACATGAAGCAAGGTCCTGTAAGGTTTATTTTGTTGAAGTAGGGGGTGCTTGCATAGCATAACAAGTCAGCCTTCTATTTTCAGATCAATTTCCCTAGTTATTATAGGAGTGGTTGTTATGGTTGAAGGAGACCCATATGAAAAATATGAAAAATATGTGGATTAGGCCAGTAGTGTGGACTATTGAAAACATATCATGGTTGGAAAGAGTTAATAATAAATTCAACCAAGAAGTAGATTTTTGGTTAGACAACATTACTATGGGGTTTATCACTGAGTTTGCAGTAGATACATCGAATTCATACACTGCAAGATACCAGATATATAAAATATGCAGAACAGGAACGAAATGCTAGAAATAACAGAATAACAGTAAAATATCCAGCATAATCTTCACAATACACAGAAATGATATACGAAATAGCAACAGAAATAGCACTTGAA
>ML780643.1:680169-713586 GCA_009831015.1 Picea engelmannii | reverse complement strand
AGATCCTTCTAGAAGCGGAAGCTTCTATTAGGTCTTCTTACATCCGCCTAATTCTCTTTTATTGAAAGGTCTTATTAATATTGACCTTTATTACATCCGAATACATTAATCTACCCATGTGCGGGTTAGGACCTTAACATACACTACTACAAAGTAGTATTTCTTGAAGGGACCCAAAGGGAGGTATATTAGGTATATTTACATGTCGATCAAGATCTTATTACATGATAAAGGTGTGATGACCATGGAATCAAATACCTAGATCACTTTGCGTGCATGGGGGAGTTGGGGGAAGCACTAAGGAAGATATGATAAATGGAGAAGGCTCTGGAGAGTAACCAAAATAAGGAGGCAATGGACCTCGTCATGATGGATTATGAACAAACTAGGGAAATCATAAGAAGTGCAGGTGCGATGTGCAGCGGATGACCCTACCAGTATAGGATGAATAATAAGAAGAGGGTTGTATCTGAGTGAGAAGGCTTGGAAAATGATGAGGAAGAGGTAAATGATATTTGCACCATGAGGAGGATTGAGAATATATTGCATGACATATATGAGAGGAAAACCAGAGGTCATAGGTCTAGCGTAGAAGAAGGATCTCCATTCCAGATATGAATTAGTATGGAACCCACAACCCCATGTGAGAATAACACAATTGAAGAAGAAAAAGAAGATATCGGCAAGTGATTAGTGGTAGATGATTTTTTTTAGGATGTGGGTCCAGTAGAATAATTGCAAGTTCAACAAGTATCAGTCAAGTTTCTACACCACGTGGAGGTGGTAGTTCAAAAAATTTCACAATGGCAAGACAATATCCAACCATCAATTTACCATAGTTATAAGGGGATGGGTCAGATGACCCAGAAAAACATGTGCTCATATGTGAGAATATATGGGTAACAAAGACGATTATAGACTAGGATACAAATTTTGCGCAATTAGAAATTATTTTTTGAGACCGCACATTAGATTGGTACATGGGTCTCTCAACAAATAACCCAAACGGAACACCTACAAATGTATCATATGTGAAGAGGAAGTTAATAAATGAATTTCAGAAACGAAGTTTAGAAGACCAATTTATGAATGAAATGATATAGATCAAGAATAAATGAGGATAATCAGTCTAGGAAGTGGATAAAAAATTCAAGAGGTTAAAAGGTAACTTAAAGTACACTATTACTGATACACAACATATGCATTTGTTTGTTAATTCGTTTTTTCCACACATGAAGTATCCTTTGAGACAACATAAATTCCAAAGTCAAGGTGAGGCCCTACATGCATCCTTATAGCTAGAGGAAAACCAATACAAGCATAGAGATCTAGTTGTGGAAGAGTTGAAGCAAGATCTAAAGAACTTAACATTCCAGTTAAATCAAAACAAAGGAAAGAAGAAAAGAGAACATGTCTGGTGTACAATGTGCAAGACAGAAGGTCATCACAAGAATTAGTGTCCATTATTTTCACAGTATGTTGGAGTGGGTATGCCTAACCCTTTGGCCCCAGGAGTACCATGTTGGAATACTAAGACGGGGGGGTGAATCAGTATTACCCTTTTTCAACAATTAGTATTTTTTTTATTTTTTTATTTTGTTAATTACCATAATAGATCAACAATGGACTTGTTTGTAAAATCAATTATATAAATATAATTAATAGGAAATACAAGGATTTTATGAAGAATAGTGAAGGACACCAATTCTTTTTAGAGAACCAACTCTAGGAGATACAAATCTCCTTCTTCAGGGAACCAACCCTAGGAAGAACCAACTCCCTTATTTTTTAGGGCACCAACCCTAGGAAGCACTAACTCCCTTTTCTTTAGGGCACCAACCCTAGGAAGAACCATTTCAGTTTTCTTTAGGGAACCAACCCCAGGAAGCACCAACTCCCTTAAATTAAACTTACTTAGTAAAGGATATGAATCCTGTCGTGCTCCTCCCTTCCACCCTCACTTCATAAGAATCGTCATTTATTCTTCTTAGATGCTTCTTTTGTTTTTATCTTTTGATTTGGACTACAGAGGCACTTTCTTCTCACTACTATTTCGTGTTTATATAATCTTTCAACTGGATTTATCTATGAAGCATTGTGTCCCTTTATTTGGACCATCACACCTCTTCATTTTAAATTAACAATAATATATAGTATTATTCAAACATTATCGTGAAGGTATTAATTTAGTGAGAGTTATTTTCATAAATCAATCATAGATGTGGATAGATTTTTTTTTTAACTCGATTCCACGTTTCTGCAAATATTGTAGAAATCAAATTCTACAAAGGCGCTTCCTTTAGACCATTTAAATGTGACCATATGCACAAAACCATAGGCTTACTAATTAAGTGATTTACCTAGCACCTCATGGATTATGTGTTCATAACCCATGATTGAGGGATAGAACCTAGTCCTCTGGTACTTTGGCCTTTAGGCAATTTCTCTCTCATCCAATATTTTGGAGTTTCAACTTCACGAAGTGGTTATATCTCACAAGGGTTGATCATATGGTTGACATGATTCCTGGAACCAAATCTAAGTTCTATATCCAATCCTTTCTTATCCTTTTACTACTTAATCCAACAACTATGACTTAATCAAAGGTTGATATGGACGACCACTATTTACTTCGGGACTTTGGGACTTCAGAGGTCCAAGTAATTGTTGTTCCAATTTCCACCGTAGTTGGTCAACACTGAAATGGTCAACATGGGAGTGATTATGTCATATTTCCACTACTTTTTTATCTAACGGTCATGTGAGAATACAAAGGATCTTAGATAAATGGTTAGCATTGATTTCGGCCTTCACCGCTTCGAGTAGTTGCTGGTGGTAGCCACTTGTTTCCCCTGAAGGAAAAACTCTCGGAGTGACGTAACTTGCTAACATCACTGCTGACTTGGAACTGGCTGATTTGTTGCCACGTGTCACCTATATTCATGACTTACGTAACCTAAAGTGACAACTAGACCTAGACACTTATCACCATCTGATTGCACCACGCATCCTTGTTGACGTGGTCTTGCTAACATGGACCTTGTGATGTGGCATATTTCCTCCTCCTATTCGTAGGTTCATATGAATCCTTGATCCAACGAATTTCATAAACTCTTAGATCAATGGTCTAGATTTATTTCATTCTTTGAGACTTTGAGCCTTTGCAATCATTCAACCTTCAAGAATGCATTTCGCCGAAGTAGATCGGATGGTCGATATTCATTCTTTCGTAGAGAAAGATTATGTATTGTCAAGAGGTTTCAAACAAATCAACATCCATGACTTGATATGCAATTGAGTGGATGGTTCTCATTCACTTTGGGAATTCGGAGCTTCGGCACTCCGACCTTTGGAGTCTTGCAACTCTCCTGGAGAAAATTTCACGAGAGTGTGTATTAGCACTTTCTTCTTGATAGTTTTTATTCGATAAATCGGTAATTTTTGACACAAACTAATATCCCTAACTTCAACAAGAATCTAGAACAAAAAAATATAGAATACAAGATTCTCCTTAAATTTCATTGTAATGTAAACTAGTTCGAAAAGGGACAAATGACATACCATTTAAATGACATTTGATCCTCACTAGTTTCATCCTTGCTCCATATTTGTATTTGTGAGATGTTGAACCTGTTAAGAAGCACAAAACAACAAAGAGAAAGAACACTAATATATATTTTCCAATGAAGTCTATGTATAAGATCAAAGAGTTACTCAATAAAAGTAGAGACACCTTTTATAGGGAAGAAATGTATTACTACATTATATTGAATGAAAGTGGAGAATGAAACCCATACCTTGATGTTGCAAGGTCCCTTCCAATGGACCTTTTCTCCAACACACACACCTTTTCTCCAAATATTTTGATGAAGAGTATTCACAACCTATCTTGGAAAGCTAAAGCAAAGCTATCACAAGTACAATCTTCAACAGAATTCTTCATACATAAGATAGCCTAGCCTTTTCCATATGATATACCTATTTATATAGGGATAAAGAGGGGTGTATGAGGAGATTATGATGATCCCACTAAATCATATAGGAAAGTAAGATCCAAACCGATCGGAGGCCACCTCATCTTCTAGAATATTCCCTTCTAGAACTTTCATGAACTTCACCTTTTTCTCTTGTTTGAGCATCGTCATACCCAATGCACAAGTAGCATATGGCGACGCCACAGTCTATTTTTGGTGCAACATGCAACGTTCAAGAATTGTTTCACCGAAAACATTTAGTAGGGTGCGACAATCTCCTTTGATATGGTTTTTAAGAAAATAAAGATGATTTTGTTTTCTAATGGAGAAAGTATCATTTAGTATATTTAGGGAACATAGAAGTGAGTTATGCACATATATTCAGTTGATCACAGGGGTGAAAAAAATAATGTGTAATAGAATTCTCCCCAAAGTATGAAGTTGGAACCTGTGACAACTAAAATACTTTGTAGAATGTGTGTGCTGAAAACAAGGAGCGCATCAGTGGAGAACCTGCAAACAATCAAGCATATACATAATAATATACCATCTCCTGAGGTAGGAATTCCCATACTGAGAATACAAGTGACTCTAATAATAAGTTTCAAGTGAGTCATGGCCACCAAACATACACTATGGATCCATGTCATCATGATTCAACATAGCCACGAGAAATAGACTGTGACTCTATGCTCTAAAAACTCATATTTGGACACAACCACGAGACACAGACAGTGGATATATGTGTCAATATAGACTTATGAATACTCCATCACAACCTGGATCGATATGGTGATATCTAGCGTCTTCATTTCCATCATCTTGAAGTACGAATCTAGCCATCTGATTATAGGTTTCAATGTCGAACATGGTAGAAACCACTTGATTACCAGTCATTAATGGATACTGTTAACAAGTGAGAGGGAAATTACCATTGATGTCGACCCCTGAGGTACTCTAGTACAATATAATGAATGTTATTTAATGATTTGCAGTCGAACACTCAATGGAATCTTCCAATTAGGGGTCAATGATGTGAATCGACTATTGAAAGAGAGGAAGCTTTCCATTGAAGCATGCAAGTCCCAAGGTACTAAATGATTTCTAGGTCTAATTCCAGGATAATGAGATGAATTCAATAGGAACAGACTCATCACATGATTTCCTTAATGTATCCCCCATCAATGACATGAAATATGTAATAGATTTGTAGATCAGAACATAAAGTGACACATGACTAACTTAGGGAAGTTTGTCATGGTAAAAATTTGAGGACTACATATGGCTGACTCGATAGAAGGCTTGTTTAGGTTGAAATTCTCTTGAACATATGAATGAAACGACGATTTTATTGGAATCATTGACTCAAGGAGGACCCAAAATATGGACTTGTGGATGGTCAAACTAGAGACAAATGGATTTCCCAACTCGGATAAAATGATCAAGAGGGGTGTCATGTTCAAAAGAGACTTACTGCCACTAATATAGATACATATATACATTTTTTTCCTAGTTCCCCCCACCATTTCTAGCAAGTACCTCTTTATTTTTACACAAGCTTGAGAAGGATAACATATGCTTGTAATGTAGGCTCATCCTTCGGATGAATCCCTCAGAGTATTTTTAACGAACCCTAGGAAAGAGTAGTTCGGTCCCATATGGGCCTTTTGATGTTTGTTTTACGAGTCTAAAGAAAGAAAAATCAGGGGTTTTTCATGTTTAGAGAGTCTAAAAAACACTTAAAGAAAACTCCATAACATCATTTTTCGTAAGTTATTCTGATGAGACCAAAAAATATATAATCTACCTCTCATCAGACGTTTTCTTCAAATACCTTTACGAGCGTGAAAAGAACAAGGTCACTCGGCTATATTTTCATGTTTAGGGAGCTTTAAAAGAGCTTAAACGAGACTCCATAGGTTTTTTTTTCGTATTTCCATTATGAGTATGGAAAAAATGATAAAAGGTTACTTGACTACATTCTCATAGTTCCACGAGCATGAAAAAGAATTAAGACCATGATCAGACTTTTTTCTAAAAAACCCTAAAAGTATATATACATCATAAAAACATGCAAAAACAACCAAAAAGGGAGGATCCTATATCAAAAGTTTGGTCCTCAGATCTCTCAACCTGCAATATCGACACTTTGAAAATCTCATTAGGTTTATGACATATGAAAAAATATTTAAAATTATTTTAATTTGAAATTAAAATGGTAAAAGAGAATAAAATAGGTCAAAACTAGATCATTTACCATTTCATTTGCATTTTCACCAAACTAGTGCCAAAAACCTTCCTTTTCCTCTGATTTTCAAGTGACGATTTTGGAGTTCCCGGTGGACGATTTCTCGAGCCACTTCCATGAAGTAGGTATTCTTCTTCCCCTCTCTCTTTTCATGGTTGAATTTTTCATTTTTAATGGTTCAATCTTGAGTTATGTGGGATTTTCCAAGGGTCATTGCTCTTTGAGATCACCGCAGGTCCACCCTATCATGAACTACGATGATCCCAAATCACTGCAAGGGTTTCACATCTGGGGTGCGATGACATTGCACTATGGGAAAAAGAGCCCCTATGAGGATTGAAACTAAAAATATAAAAAGAGAGATAGAGCTAGGAAAAATTACACCTTTGAAATTTTGATGAACCTAATCATTTTTTAATGTTGTTTGGTAGGTTTTCATTGGTCATTATGCTCGATTGAAGGGAACGAGAGCATGAGAAATAAGATTAATTTTCCAAGAATGATTTGGGCATTTCCATGGCACTCTGAGAGTGTGGCTCGCTAAAAAAATTCAAAGTTCAGGGCATGAGAGCCCAATTGAGGCTATTGGAATACTTAGTCCACATGTGGAATGTTAATGAGAAAGAATTTAACTTCAGTGTGCATACACTTACCCTAGAGATTGATGAAATCTACTTCTTGACTGGTTTATCTCATCGAGGCTCTCGAGTTTCACTATTAGGAATCATAGGTGGTGGAGAACCCATGGATTATTATGTAGCACATAACTGTGAACCTGGTACAGAGAAGCATAGTGGGAAAATTTCCATAAAGGATGTTAGAGACTTTACTTTGAGGAATATCCTCTATACTATCACTCAGATGGAAAGGAGTGTGGTTCCTCACATGGCTTTACAAATCCATTTTAAGTATTCTATCAAGTGTATGTAGCCCTTGGTTTTCAATTGGTGCAGAGGTCTTCTAAAAAACATGAAGAAACAATTGACAAAGTGTCATCCCTTGACCAATTTTTGGAGAACCTTAGTCATGTTTGACCATTTTTGGGACTTCAATAGGCTAGTAGAAGGCAGAGCACAAGGTGAAGCGAAGATCGTGGGATCTCTCCACCTTTTTAGGGATTTTTGGGTTTAGGGTTTATGTAATGGGTATGGGATGTCGGCCCATGGATTTACCAAGTCTTTGGCCCCTTTTGTAATGTATAAATAGATATCTAGGCAATGTAAGAAAGTAGCAATACTAAATGTTTGTGGCTTAGTGCAGAGCTAGAGGCTTTGTGCATACTATGTAGAGCTAAGTGAAAGTGATTGTAAGAAGCTGGTGTGTTGACTGTGTAAGAAGGCTTTGTGATGTGACCTAACTCGGGGAAGGAGGATATGGCAAGGTGTGTGCAGATCTCATGTCCTATGCAGAGTGTGTCTTGTCGTTCTGTGCATTAAATGAAGATAATAAAGATAAGAAGAGTTGGTGGACGTAGCCCCACACTGGGGTGAACCGCATATATCATGTGTTGTTGTTTCTTTGTGCATTATGGTTGTTATGTGAGTTATTCTTAGTGTAGAAATATATTTTAGATGCATCTGATATAGAAGCTTAGTGCTTATTGATGTGAATGAATGCTAGATATGATCTATTTCTATATGTTAAGTGATTGTATGTGTTATATCTTGTTGAATACTGCGTTGTTCTATAACTAAGGTTTTCTCCTGCAAACTGGATAAGAGTTAAATATTAATGAATGTTAACTGCTAAGTGCTCTATTAAGTACTGTGATCACAGATCTGTGTCCTAGCTAGGTTGTAGACACTTGAGTCCTGAAACCACCCCTGTCTCTACCTCAGGTGGTACTTCATCTTCTTCACAGGTGTTTTCGAAAGGGCCGGTAGTTAGGGTTTTGTTGGTGCATTGTTGAAGCATTGAACCCTAGGTCTGCCCCTATGCCAATAAATGGTTCCATTGTTGAGACCTAAAACTGTGATTTTTGGGAACTGAAGAAAAGAGAAAGCTATGTGCATAGATCTGTTTCTTTAGGGTGCATTACTCTACTTGACTTGCGAAGCTCTGTGCTAAGAAAAGAAGCTCGATCTGAAGAAAAGAGGTAAGATATTAAATCTTTGTGCTCTGATAAAGGTAAGATACGTGAATTTTTTTGTTTCAAAAGAATGGATCTAGGTATGTTGGATAGATTTTGTCCAAGTCTGAAAACTAAGGAACAAATAGAAGAAACAAGATTTGATATGAATCTATATGATAGAAGTAGTGAAAGATATGTTATTCCTAGGCATAGAAAGAACTGTTGGACTAACAAATGGATGTCGAATCCTAGAAATAGTTTTTTGCAGATCCACCACTGTGATCCTGGTGTGCAGTACACGAAAGGTTGGGGATCGTTCAAGAGAAAGAGAGGATTGAATATTTTTTATAGTTGTAGAATACCGGGACATCTTTCTAAGGAATTCCTTGGTAGAGGTCCTATTTTCCTTTGTTGTAAGGATATAGTACATGAAGTTTTGGATTTCCCTAGAATGATTGCTAAAATTGAAAAGATGAACATGAGACAACAAAACCATGAGAAAGGTCAAGAGACTAAGAATATTCTACAGAATCAGATATTGTATTATTACAGATGAAAGAAACCATGAATGATCATAGAGACATCAAATTATCGGAGGTATTAAAAGAGAAGGAGTGCACAGAAACAAGAAAAGGAGACTTCGACATAGACCGTGTCCTAGATGAGGAAACACAGGTGAATATCATGACAGAAATAACTTGGGAAATTTTGGGAAAGCATGCTCTGGTTCCTTCATTGGGAGGAATAGGATTGTTTAAAGGGAAGATGATAACCTTATGTGGAAGACTTACCCAAATACCTATGATTTCTCATGGAACTTCGACAGAAGAAGAATTTGAGGTCATTAAGTTTGTTGAGAACAACGCCCCATTTTTTATTTTGCTAGGAAAAACTTGGGATGAGAAAGACAGGATACGAAGAAAACAAGAAGAGGAAGCTCTCGAACAGAAAAAGAAAGAACTAAGAGCTTTCATGGCTAGGAGAATAACACACTTACTGGAAGAACAAGAGGTCAAGTCGAAGCTACTATGGACCAGAGACCTGGCTATCGAAGTTGAAAGAACACAGGAAGACTTGAAACCCTTTTCCATATAGGAGAGTAGAGAACCTACCACAGAAAGAGAAGAAGTATTACTCTCGAACCTTATGAAAGACCCTCCATAGTGTGAATTTACTATTCCAAGAGGAGATAAGAAAAATAATGGAAAGAGGAAACTAGTGACTCAAATCACAGGTAAGAAAGCCAAAAATCTCAGCAATAAGAAAGCAAAGTTAGAAAAATTGCAGAAAGTTCCAGAGAGGACTTCAAAGAAGGAAGGTTTGCAGAAATGGAAATTCGTCGGGATATCAGAACATCGTAGATTTTAAATTTTCCATGACAAAGCGATATGACCATTGGAGGTGTCCTAACCATTAGAATGACACTCTAGAATAGCTAGAAACACAGTTATTTCCACAACGTTTTCCATTGGACCATTAGGATCATGCCATAACGGATGGAATTGCATCGATTGAGGTGTCCCTACTCATTGGAAGATTTTTTTACGACATTGTCTATTTATCTCGTCGAGCATTTCACTGAGAACACTTTTTCCAATTTAGATTATTCGAGCCTGCAGAGAACTAGCTTCTTTCGTACAGTCTTTATTGAGAGCTCACCACTCATTCCATTACATTGAGTGTTTTCTCACCGACCTGAGATATATGATCTCGAGCATGCATGTTCGACGACATTAGTGCAGTATAAAATTCAGTCGAAGATATCCTAATAGACCTCATGGCTAAAAAGGTGATGTTCGCAGGCATACAAGCTTCATCAACGCGAGGATTGGAAGCATCCTCATTGACTACGTGGCGTCGGTCTAGCCGACCCACTGCTAAGAAACATAGCAAGAATTGTGATGACTTGGTGAATGGGAAGCTCATCTGATCTATCCTGCCCAACTATATCCCACCTCTGGATGGAACGGTTAGTTGTGATAGTGTCCCGAGGGACTTTGACTACACCTTGATCACTACGTATCTCCCGAAGGGGATATGTGCATTTGGACTGCAATTGGGATAGATTATGACATTGGAGATCAATGAATTCAAATTGGGAGATCACAAGAACTATGGAATGCTCTCCCCACATAAGAATTTGACTAAGACAAAGAGGATGAAGATGAATATCATCCCCCAGCTGTGGACCATGGACATCGTGAGGTCCACCATCCTGAACGTAATGAAGATAACCTACTTTGGAAGGCATCAAGAGGTTAACGTGTGCGTTAAAATCTTGTTTTATTGCTTCCATGGTGGTTATTTTTGGATGGAAAGATGCTTCACTGTAGATCTGGTGTTGATCCATCAGATCATCGGATTAAGCATGCAAGGACCATACCCACAAGAATTGTATATAGGGAAGGTTACATATCACACCCTAGCGCAGAGAATCAAAGACACCTATGGCGATGTGGAGAAGGGGAAGCGAGGCTACAAGGTAGCTTCCATCCAAAATGGTGCAGTGCGCCTAGCCTACCAGTTGATCACTGGTAAGATAGTAAGGAAGAACAAACCCATGCAGGTCATGGGGTTTGTTGTTGACCTCGCGAGAAAATGCATTGAAGGAATACAAATGAACTGGGTGAGCTACCTCATTAACCATTTAGAGCAATATTGTCGCGAAGCTCAGGATCAGGGATATGAGTTCCATTTAAGTTGGTTATTGATCCTCATTGCCTTCATTTCTTGGGCAATGCTGGAAGGAGTGACCTTCCCAGCGATTGAGTTGTCTGAACCCCTAGCTGCAAAGTTCACCTCTCTGGTACTCAAGAGACATGGATAAGAAATGGCAGTCAAATGCGATGTTCAACACCTATTACGTATAGTTGAAGAGGGCTATTGATTCTTTTCCTTGTATGACGCTAAACTCCCTCCACAGGTTCAGGCCATTTGTGAAGTTCTGCACAAATAGACATTTTATTTATATCACCACGCATGGAGATGAACATAAAGAAGAGATTCAATCCTACTATAATCTCACTGAGGAGGACATGGAGGAAATAACTAAAGAATGGCCCACAAAGTTCCTTATACCAGTCAACCAAGAAGAACTGTCCGACCCCGAACTCATCGGAAGTCCTATGATCACTCGCGAAGAATATGATGCACCCAATAGTAGAAGAAGGAAAAATAAGGAAGAGGTACAAAATTTGAATAGCGCATCAGAAGATACTAATTCAGATTCATCTGGATGGGAAGAAGGTGACGAAGTAGAGAAGGAAGAGAATGACAGGAAAGAAGAAAAACTAGAGAAGGGAGAAGTAACACCACCTAGAGACCCCCTTAATTAAGATGATACATCCAAGAAAAGAAATTTTTCCCCCAAGAAACCTACATCATGGAAGAAGTCAAAAGACAATAAACCACCATTTCAGACTGTGCTAACGGTGGATGACATCAACCTCATCATCGTCATTGAATCAGATACCTTAGAATAAATTCTACAGTTCAACAAATAAAAATAGGAGACCATGTATGATAGGATTGTAGTAGAGTTGAAAGGGGTACAACAAGCCCTCTACTCCAGCTACACAATTTCTACTTTGCCATATTCATATGAAGGGATTGAGTTGGGAGATGAGCCTTCCCAAATATGCAGAATAATAAATGCAATAGAATCTCGCCTTCCTCGTTTCCAGGAGGAAAAAGAGCATGCCATAGAGGCATTAAACAAAGTAAAAGAGGAATCCATAGAGAAACGTTGGGTTGCACAGTAAGAAAAATATGACCTCTAAGAAAAGTTTGCAGAGGATAAAGTGCAGATCCATAAGGAGAAAGAACAGTTGCTCGCAGAGTAGATTGAAGTTAAACAAGCAGTCACTAGAGCACTCCGCTCTGTGGCGGGCTTAGAAAATATGGAATAAAACCCAGTGGAGAATCAAGTGGGAAAGCTTGATGAATCCATTCAACAACTCCAACAAAGAGTAGTAGAACTAGAATTACAAGTTGTGCCAAGCACTCTGCAGACAGTGCAAGACCAAAGGGAAGAAACTGCCTGGAGTGCAGTCCAAAGAATCAAAGCATTAGCCTTAGAATGCAAACATCTTAGCAGTCGAAGTGCACAGACTTACGAGCACCTTGCAGAGGACCCTGAACTAAGGAAACTGGAGTCACAACTCTAGGAGGAAAAGTAGTAGGAAGCAACAATGCAAACACAGTTGAATCCATTGTCCATGGTCAAGAGGATGAAAATGTCCCAAGAACAACGCATGGTTCAGAAGTAGGTCCATTCCATCCAGAGTAAATTCATGGAAGTGACTCAAAATATCCAACCAGTGCAGAACGAAGCTTGAACACTTTTTGAGGAGATTGAAGGATAAGGTGCAGAACTGGAACAAGTGGTCAGCACAGTAGAAAAATGCTTAGAATGACCTGTGACCAAGAAGTTTATTTAGGATTTCGTTGAGTAGGAGGCTTTGGTGAAGCAACAGGTTGAGGCAAAGTGAGCCAAGATCGAGGCCTTCGAGGTAGAGTTACCTAGATCAGAGTGAATCGGGATGATTCACAGGTGAGTGTTGGGGGCATGTTGGGCCTTGACCAAGTTTTGGAAAACCTTGGTCATGTTTGATCATTTTTGGTACATTGACAGGCTACTCAAAGGCCAAGCGTAAGGCGAAGCAGAGATCACAATATCTCTCCCCCTTTTTAGGGATTTTTAGGTTTAGGGTTTATGTAATAGGTATCAGATGTCATCTCATGGTTTTAACCATCATTTGGCCCCTTTTGTAATGTATAAATAGATATCTAGGAGATATAATAAAGTAGAAATAGTGAATGTTTGTGGCTTAGTGTGGAGCTAGAGGCTTTATGCATACTATGTGTTAAGACTTGTAGAGCTAAGTGCAAGTGATTGTAAGAAGCTGGTGTGCAGAATCTGTAAGAAGGCTCTGTGTTGTGACCTAAATCGGGGAAGGAGGATCTGGCAAGGTGTGCACAGATCTCCTGTCCTATGCAGAGTGGGTCTTGTGGCTCTCTACATTGAATGAATATAATAAAGAGAAGAAGAGTTGGTGGATGTATCCCCACACTAGGAGTGAACCATGTGTATCATGTGTTATGGTTTCTTTGTGCATTATGGTTGTTATGTGAGTTATTCTTAGTGTAGCAATATATGTTAGATGTGTATGATATAGTAGCTTAGTGCTTACTAATGTGAATGCATTCTAGATCTGATCTATTTATATATGCTAAGTGCTTGGATGTGTTAGATCTTGTTGAATACTACATTGTTCTGTAATTAGGGTTTTCTCCTGCAAATTGGATAAGAGTTAAATATTAATGAATGTTAACTGCTAAGTGCTCTGTTAAGTACTATGATCATAGATTTGTGTCCCATCTAGGTTGTAGATACTTGAGTCTTGCAACCACCCCTACCTCTACCTCGGGTGATACTTCATCTACTTCGCAGGTGTTGTCGAAAGGGCCGAGTGCATTGTTGAAGCGTTGAACCCTAGGTCTACCCCTGTTCCAACACAAAGTGTAGGACTGGTCGATTGAAACATTTTGAGTATGGATTTATTTTGGTATTCTTCTTCCTAAAGAGGGTCCTCATTTTGCACCTAAAACATGTGGAATGGGGAATACCCACTCCCCAAGATCCTCGAATGAAGAGATGGGTAGATTTGATGGCATGTCATGGTGGCATGTGAATCATCACATATGATCAATATTTCTTCCAGTGGCTGAGGGATCATCTTGTCATGGTTAAGGACTATGCATATGTTGAGACTGACTTCTATGGAGACCCTAACTTGGCATGAGGGTTCTCAGTGGGGAGAGATAGGTAAGAATAATTTTTTCATTATATGTTGTTTTTGGTATTTTAATTATAAAATGTTTTTTGTTATTTATCTGAGACTAATCAAGTGATCTTAACAATGCAGATGTGGTTCCATTTAGGCCTCCAGGATCATCTACTATACAAATACATGGAGATATAGGCGCAGTGGTGGGTCGAGGGGTGGAAGTTGGGGATCTTGAGGAGATCAAATATAATCTTGAGGGATTTACCATCAACATCCATGACATCACTGTGGACAAGTTACCCCGACACTACCAGCGCCATACAGTTGGCATGTCAACATCCATTGGTTGACTTCTAGATGGCCCAAATGTTTGGATTTATAAATGGCCCAAATGTTTGTCTAGAATGTAATTATCCAATGCATATGTTAATGTGTTCATACATATAGGAATTTTTTGATGTTTGATATAATCAAAATGTCTTTCCAAGAGGAGAATTCTCAAGTATACACATAACAATGTAAGACTTTGGATGGAATAAACGTTACTCAATTGCAATACCACTAGTTGTGAATCAATAAGTACAATAATATGACGGATTCCCAATGAAATGGTGTCAATTAATAACTCAATAACTACATTGTATTCCACAATATTATTAGTTACATGACCAAGGAAAACACCACGTAGACTGATCAACTCATCCGTAGGTGCATAGATTTCCCATGCAACATACACTAGGTTTTGAGTACTATGAATAACACCATCAACAAATCCAATATAGGGTAGCGAGGATGCCCACATCTAGAAATCAGGCACAAGGTAAGGTAAGCATCTTAAACAAAGAACAAGAAATAACAAAAATCACACACTAGAGTATGATACATTAAAAATACAAAGCACTCATGCAAAAATACTTTAAGCATAGTACTTATTTAGGTAAAGCCCGTGTATGGGTTCACACAAATGGATTCCATCATAATCCACCAACTCATAAGCCCCTTTATCCAACACTCTTTTAACAATGTAAGGGCCACACTACATTGGCTCAAATTTACTAGCCCCCAATAAGTCAAGATCTTCTTCGTAAAGGAGAACTAAATCACCCTCAGAAAAAACACGTGATTTGACATGATTGTCGTATTAAGCTTTGACATGGTTTTTCTGGGTTTCTATGACTAACGTAACATCACAACAAGTCTCATATAATTGCATTAAATACAAGAGACATTCTTCTTTGGCTGTGGTTTTAGGGAGAAGTTCGACAACTAGTTTCAAAGACATAATTTTTCATTCAATAGGAAAAATAGCTTCAATACCATACACTAACTGCAAAGGTGTGAACCCTGTGGAAGATTTAACGAATGTCTGATAAGCCCATATTACCGAAAAAATCATTGTGTGCTTGCTTGACTTGTGAATTCCTACCATCCGTCGAAGCATAGTGGTTAGAACTTTGTTGATTTCTTCAACTTGGCCATTGGCCTATGGATAGTAAGGGGTTGTGTTTTCATGTTGAAGATCCAACTTATCGGTAAGATCAGACATCATGAAATCGTGAAAATGGATACCATGGTTCTTGACGATGGCTTGAGAGAAACCAAACCTAGTGAAAATATGATTGAATATGAACAACACTGCAACTTTCCCAATATTATCAAATATAGGCATCGCCTCGGTCCATTTAGTGAAATAATCCATAGCTACAATAATGTATCCATGCCCCTCGACCGAGTGAGTGTTACATGTCATGAAGTCAATGCCCCATTTAGCGAATGGACATACGGGAACTACACGATAAAGAGGAGAAGGATGTGATTGTATATTATTGTTATACGTTTGACAAGCGTGGCATTTATGGACAATAGTAATGCAATTCTTAAACAAGGAATGCCAAAAGTAACCAACTCGTAAGATATTTTGGGTAGTGGAATACCTAGACATATGATCACCACATGCTCTGAAATGAAAGTCATTTAAATCTTTCTCGACTTCATCATAAGTTAGAAATTGTCGAAATATGGAATCAATACCACGATGGTAGAGGGTATCATTGAGGATAATATATTAACGAGCTTAGTACCAAATTCGACAATGATATACATGAGAAATATTAGGAAAAAAAGTTTGGGTTTGGATATAAATGATAATGTCTCCATACCAGATAGCACATGAACTAATCAGAAAGAGAGACTCATTAGGAAAAGAATCTTCTTCCACAGTTTCTGTCTCAGTGGAGGGAAGGTCACATATCAACTCGGAAAAAGCCAAATATTTATTTCACTTGGCTCATTCAAAATCCAAATCAAACTCCTAGAGAATAACTATCCATTTGGATTATTTCCCCCCAAACAATTCTCATGTAAGGATATGTTTCATAGGGTTTCAATAAAAAATAATGGTGGTTTTGTGTAATAAGATATAATGATGAAAACGTTGAACAACCACCAAGGCCAATTTCTCCATGTGAATATATTTAGTTTCGGTGGTCGTAAGACTCCTAGTAAAATAGTAAATAACATTTTCATCATGTGAATCATCCTCTTGGACTAGAACCATGGAGATGGTAGAGTTTGAAGCAACCAAGTATAAGAAATAATATCGATTATAATCGGGGGGAAATAAAAGTGGTGTACAGGTTATAAAAAGTTTCAAAGCTTGAAAGGGTTTGTTGGAAGCGTTGTCCCATAAAATATCATGACCCTTATTAATAAGTCAAGTGAAACCTTTTGTTAGTTAGAAATAATTGGGAATGAATCAACGTAAAAAGTATTCCTTCCCTTGCAAACTTTGGAGTTGGCGTAAGTTAGAAGGAGGAGGAAAATTAAAAATAGATTCAACCTTCAAAGGATCCACCCTAATCCCATGTGTAGAGACAATAAAACCAAGAAGTCATTTAGACTCCACAAAAAAAGTGCATTTATGTGGATTCAAGTGTATGCGATAATATCAAAAACATAGGAAAATGGCTCGTAAGTGTGTCGGGTGATCTTGACGATGCATGGAATGCCCCGGTAATTCTTCTATATAAGGTTGTACAATGTGTTTAATATCATGAAAAGAATAATACATAGCACGTTGAAAAGTCACACCAATGTTCTTGAGACTGAAAGATATTTTTCGGTATGCCAAGGTACCCCAAGGGAAAATAAAAGAAGTCTTATGTTGATCCACGAGTAAAATATTGATTTTATTATAGCCAGAGAATCCATCCATCAAAGAGAATATTTCACTCTTGGCACAATCGTCAATCATATGGTCGATGAAAGGGGTTGGATAATTATCTTTGGGACAAGCCTTGTACATGTATTTCTTAGTTTCATGTCTGGATATTTCTTAGTTTCATGTACAACAATATCTATATCAATTCTAGGATTAATAAAAATATCTAGAGGGATGGTAGGTGAAATATTTCCCAAGTTCCTTTCATACAAAACATCACGTGTTGGTTCAGAAACTAGGGAATAATAATGACTGTAGACAAATTCAAAATCTATTGGTAACTCTTGATAGTCTCGGGTTCCAGGAAGAGTATAGAACTATGATGCCCATCATCCCATGGGGTATCTTCCATGGAAATAACTGTCATTATCATTTCATCGGAGTGAAATACCATGTGAAAAAGATCACGAGACATATCTAAGAGAGAACGAGAAGAAGGATTTGTCGATTGAATATCTTGATAGGCCAATTCCATCGGACTTAAAGGAATTCGGTCGCCATAAATAAGACAATCATCCAATCTAGGTACTATCCAAGGGTCATAAGACTTAGGGGTTTCACCAACACTGGTCAAAATCATGTTATTAGAAGAGACAAAAGGAGGAAGGACATCGGGTGGTGAAATGGGGAAAGTACCCATTAACGATGAATCCTTTAAATGATCCACACTGACAATCTCATAACCAGGAGGTGTTTTCGCTACGAATGGAATGTTACTAGTGCATGAATCGGAACTAAAAAAGGCAAGATGATCTACCATAACAACTTTACCTTGGTGAGGGAAATGTATCACACAAAAAAAAGTAGAAACATTTGCATGCAAAGCATTGATCCAACTACGACCAAGTAAAAGGTTGTAATCGAGAGGTGCATCAAACACCTCAACCTCAACAATAATCACTTTTCCTTATAATGTAATAGATAACAAAGGAAGAACACCATAAGGTTTAAACCATGTACCATTAAAAGATTTTAGCGTATTGTGTGACTCAGTAAGGGCAAGAGATCCAATGGATTTCCAGCAAGTGACAAACATGATGCAAGTCGAAGCTCCTTCGTCAACAATTGTTCGACAAATATTCTTCTTTTCCACAATGACTTGTATTTGAAATGCTAATTGATGAGGAAGCCTTGGAATTTTATCTTCCAAGTAAAATATTATCAAGTTTGTATAGATAGGATTGATTCCACCAATATCCTTTAACAATGACTTTCGTTGCGTAGGAAATTTTATAAGGACTTCAAGAGACGAGATCGTAGAAGGTTCATGTGCAAGATCTTCTACAATACTGTAGTTTTGAGTGGCAAATGCATGGGGGTTAAATGATGACTTATGAATGATTACCTTAGGAGGCAGACGAAGAATTGTATCTGGACTAGGTCGTTCGAGATGAAGAGGACCGTTGGGAGGTGAATTTGATGGAGGAGGTTGGACCAATGGAGGAGGTGAATCATCAACTTTCTCTTTAGAAGGGGAATAATATTTGGTTCGAGTTGTGAATGCAAATTAACTCTTATTGGAGTAACCAGTACACATGAGGACATAAGATGTAGTAGAGGGAGAAGGTTGGTCATGAATAACCAATTGGGCCTGCTATTGAAAAGGAAAAGATTGTGACAAAACAACAAGTGTAGGAGGTGTCTTGGTCCCTTAAAGGAACTTAGTAACCTCAACATGTCTTGGAAAATATTTATTATAATGATTCTCACCACAGATAAGACAAGGATAACGAGGTTTTTACTTTTCCTTATCATCACCAGGTTGAGTCTTGGGTTTATTGGATTGTTGATTATTATTTTTATCCTCTTTTTTCTTACCCTTCCCTTTCTTTTTATTTTTATTTTTATTGGTAGGTGTAGATTGAACCGTATTAACCTCAGAGGTTTTATCGAGAGAAGGAGTCGAAGGAGTATCATTTTGTACATTAGAAGTAGTAGATCTAGGATTGGAATGACTAGCTTGTTTAGACTGAGTCTCATCATGAAAAGTGCCAATCACACCATCAATAGTATGAGAATCTACTGGAGGCGTTGGGGTCAGATTTGTAGATGGGAGAGGAGAATAAAGGATCAATTCATATAACGTACTCGTTTGTGAATAAACGATATCCAAGTATTGAGCACAAATAATTTCCTTCTCTTCAGTGATGACACCACCCATTGAAACATCATGGGTTATAGGACTGATGAGTGATTTTGTAAACCACTCAACAAATAATTTATCGAAAAGGGAAACTTTTATTAACCGACGTCTCCTTCTCCACTTGTGAATATGATCGGAAATGTGAGTAGAAGAGGATTGTTTAAATGAACTCAAAATTTTGGTTCCTATCTCATATCATATTGGTAACTGGTAATGTGTCAAGAATTACATAGCTAAGGTGTTGAAATCATTGAAGAATCCTCATGGCAATTCAATATACCATTTGGCTATCAAACTCATAAGCGTTTGTTGGAAAATATGTGATCAAATGGAGTCATCCATGAAAGAGTTGGATGAGCACCAAAGATGAAATGTCATCACGTGATTGTTTGGGTCATATTCCGATCAACCATCAAACTTAAGAATGTCTGAGGGTAATTTGGAAGGTATGACCGGCCAATAAGTAGAATGCAAAATAGGATCATTCAAAATCCTAGATAAATCTGGTAAATCCAAAGTAGCGAGAAACGAAAATTGTATGTTCACTTGAGGAAACTGGTAATTTTGAGGAGCCAATCCTGTAGGTATACCAGTAGGACCATAAGCAGTCTGTAAATAATTAGAGGGTCCTGTCAAATTTGGTTGTGGAGGGTTTTGAGTCAATTATCCAACACATGTTATTTGATTGGGTATTCTACCTGTGAAAGGAGCATTAGAATGAAAATCTTGACCCCAGGTAGGATTTATAGAGCCTGGATATGGTTTCCCATGATTAGGGGGTATACAAGAATTAAATTGAGGATTCTGCCCCCCCCCTCCCCCAAGGAAGTTGTTGATTTCCTTGGAAAGGAAAATTCCAAGGTTGAGTTTTTAATATAGGTATATATTGTCCATAAATTGGTTTATGACCCCCAACTTGAGGTTGACCTCCAACAGGAAGTTGAAAACTAGAAGTGACTGAATGACTTGTGCCTCCAAGAGTATTGGAGCTACTTGGGCTAGGGATATTAGATCCTCCAGGTGGTGGAGGAATTATAGACCCTCCATATAGAACCTGGGTAGGTGTGGGAACAAAACTACTAGTAGCATTATACCCAGGTGGAATAAAAACATTAGATCCTCCGGATGGACCCTGGGTAGGATTTGCAATAGAATTATTAAGAGCATTATACCCAGGTGGAAGTGAGAGATTTGATATAAGAAGAATTGGCTTCCTAATATCATCTTGAGTGGTAATCATACTTCTGAAAGAAATAGGTGTAACTTATGGGACTGGGGTAGAGCTAGTGAGCTTGAGAGAAAGGATTGTATGAGTACCAACCAACAACGGGTTTGGACCAAAAAAAACATTAATTTTTGTGCCTGTAAAATGATCTAAAGGTACAGTATAATAATTAGAAGTAACAAGCATATGTGATGACATAGGTTGGTTTGGGATCATTCCTAGTTTATTAAAAATATCATGTCCCGATGAAGTCGTCCAAAAATAATGGACGGGGACTGAGCTAGGATTAAAAATTCCAGTAGTATGAACTGAAGTTCTAAACGATTCACTCTAAAATGGTGGATCATCCACACTAGACTCTTCATAAGGTCCAGTAGGTATTCTAGTGTAATCTCTAGCAACAACGTCTCCTGAAGAGTTTATTCGGGGAAAAATTGAATCTTGTATAACATTCAATAATGGATTTACATGAAGTGTTGATTATACCAATGGATTAGAACTTCAAATCTCAAAGGACACGTCATTATTGATTTCTCCTTCAAGAGAAGCACCCTCTAGTGAATTAGAAAGCAAAGGAGTATATTCTTCCAGCTCTTCTGGAGGTAACCCTTGCATCCTACGTGAACGATGAGGGTTTATGTTGAACACATGGAATAAAGAATGAAAAACATATATGGCCAACTAGAGTAACAAACAACACTCCACTAATAAAATATAGATATCAAGCATGCAAACAAACCTTCTTATTTTGAAATCACTAGTTGGTGATGAAATCCAACGTCGCGAGATCAATACAAGAAGGGGATGGGATAAAGTGGGTGGAAAAGTTATGTTGATGACCTGCTTAATGGAATTACACCCTAGTGCAAGATCCCACACATAATCATGGATATACCCTTCAAGGAGCCCAAGTGAGTTTGGCCAACGTCATTTCCAAGTAACGTGCATACTTCCCCCTCTAAAGTCACCTCGTGTAAAGAATCTAAAGAGATATGCTACCAAGGTTACCAATTACGACAATGATGAATGGGTAAGTAGTCGACAGTCGGATCCATGCGCAAGGGTAGGGTATCTAAGCCAAAAATTACCTCGAGAAGTTTTTCATGGGATATTATTCTCAAGTGACCCCAAATAATATGTGCAATCTCTATACTAATACCAACAAAGCAGGGTGAGTAACTCTATCGACCCTAATGCGACCTCGTGATTGACCCTTGTGTTAGAAGGTCTTCCCAGGAAAAATGTAGCAAGTGGATTTAACTCTCCCTATCACAAGATACTATTGTGTGTTTTGTTTCTTTAAAGAGTTTTCCTCAAAACCTATTCCAAATAGCTATCCCTAGCTAATGTTGGTGTATAAAAGTTATAGAAAATAAAAGTTTCTAGATAGATTTTAAAATTACATTGAATTTTAATGGTTGTTTCTTACTAAAAAAGGAAGTAGAGATGAAACTGATGAATTATTTGACCTTGACCCAACAATATGAAAAGAGAGATGAGATGCAATATTTTTGTTCAATGAACTCTAGTTACATAAGGGAGAAGGATTTTTTTTTCTAGAATACAACAAGTTACAAACCACAATTTCTTCAATCTTTGAATGATATTAATGCCAAACAATCTAATCTATCAAATTTTCCAATGTTCTCTTTTTAAACAAATATTTGAATGCAAAACATTTCTTATAAAGACTACCAATAGAAGAATAAACTTCAATTCTTTTCTTTTCTAATACAAACAAAGATCTATTTCAAAAAGAAAAAGTTGTCTAAGAAGATGAATGCACTAACAACACTATTTCCTAAACTAAACTCAAAATGGAACAAAAAATGAAAAGTAAGAAAACTTATTTGTCTAATGCAATCAAAAATTGTTTTCCAATAAACAACAATCCAAAAATCACAAATTATCAATAACATCTTATCTAGAAAGAACTCAGGGACAAAGCCTCGAGATTATACCCTTGCAATAAGAAGTTAAATATAAAACTTATGAAGTTTATGAAAAAGAATCTCAATACTTGAGAAATGATCAAATTCAGGCTAAACATGCAAACCAAGCTACAAATAATCACTCAACAAGACAACAAGTTCATCCCAAGAAATAATAACAAGTCTGAGCAAAGAGGAAAAATTGATTGTCACTCCAAACAAATTTTGCATGAATCGTCGCAGGTTGCAGAAGAGTACAGTGCGATGATCAAGGATCGTCGAAGGAAATAGAAAAAACATAGTGCAATGTCATCGCCTCGATTTTCACAAGCAGGGTGCGACGATGACTAAAAACAAGGAAAAATTGAAAGGAGGACATAGTTCCTCAATGAACTTTTAGGACCAAAGAGTCAATATGGATCACCCAAAGACTCGGAGAATGAAATTGACCAAAAGAAGGAAAGCTAAAAGAAAAAAGGAAGCAAAAGACAAAAGAGGATGGCCCCCATTATGGTCGCCAATTTTTTATCGGACAAATCGATAAGTGCGGACACAAACTAATCTCCCTAACTTCAACAAGAAGCTAGAAAAAAATAGAGTAGAATACAATCTTCTCCTTAGATTTCATTGTAATGTAAACTAGTTCAGAAATGGACAAATGACATACCATTTAAATGACCTTTGATCCTTGCTAGTGTCTTCCTTTCTCCATCTTTTGATTTTTGAGATGTTGAACCTGTTAAGAATCAAAAAACAACAAAGAGAAAGAACAACGATATATATTTTCTAATGAAGTCTATGTATAATGTCAAGGATTTACATAATAAAAGTAGAGACACCTTTATAGGGAAGACATGTATTACTACATTATATTGAAAGAAAGTGGAGAATACAACCCATGCCTTGATGTTGCAAGGTCCCTTCCAATGGTCCTTTTCTTTAACACACACACCTTTTCTCCAAAGCTTCTAATGAAGAATATTTGCAGCCTGACTTGGAAAGCTAAAGCAAAGCTATCACAAGTACAATCTTCAAAAGAATTCTTCATGCATAAGAAAGCCTAGCCTTTCCCAAGAGGGATCCCTCTTTATATAGTGTGAAAGAGGGATGGATGAGGATATTAGGATGATCCCACTAAATAAAAGAAGCGAGTAAGATCCAAACTAATCAGAGGCCACCTCATCTTCTAGAAGATTCCCTTCTAGAACTTTCATGAATTTCACCTTTTTCTCTTGTTTGAGCATCATCGCACCCTATGCACAAGCAGCATGTGGTAACATCATAGTCTAGTTTTGGTGCAACATGTGATGATCAATCATCATCACACCCCAAGCATTTAGTAGGGTGTGACGATCTCCTTTGATATGGTTTTTAAGAAAAGAAAAATGATTCACTTTTATCATGGATAAAGTCTCATTTAGTATCTTCAGGGAACATAGAAGTGAATTATGCACATATTGTCAATTGATCATAGGGGTGACCAAAATAAGGTGTAACAATATCTTTTCATAAGTCCAAGAGCTAGGACCGTGGGCTTAGACACAAAGGAGATCCACTCTTTGGGTATTTGACTATTCGTGACTCTGAGGCTCTAGGGTAGTGGAACTGATGCCAACCATAGATCTATTGGCAGGTGATGATCGACGATTGGTGTGGACTACCAAACCAAAAATTGTGCGATCGTTAACTCAACCCTTGAATCTCACAATGGTTCCTCGCCGTTGATATGCCCTTACTGATATCCGACGGTCAGGACTTAATCATATGTTGATCCGAAGGTCCTCCTCTATAACTCCCATATCTAACAGTCATGTTTTTTCCCTAAATTTACATCAGTGGACAAGATTCTTCCTCGATTCTTTTGTAGTTTGACTGTGGGGATTTCAATCTTGATCGCGTTTCTGCAATGCGCTTTCCCTTCTGATATTTTTGGTAGATTCATATGCATGTTTTTCATAACAACTCATCATCACATCATAATGACATTGACTATTGACATTAATGACAAAACATCAATGAAAATATGTTCAACAATCTCCCCCTTTGTCATTGATGGAAACATACCAAATTCATACACAAACTCACCCTGTGATGATGCTTTTCTCCTTTGAATTTAATCTCCACCTTTGACATCAAAGGCAGAGGGTTTCCCCCCCCTATGATTAATATTTGTCTTTCTATATGTTGCTAACCCAAAATCGAAACTTTGGTAACTCCCCCTGCAATCATGCTCTGCCTGCCTCAACTGAATGACTCTGCCTTTGTTTCTAAAAGGGTAGCTCTTCTTGCCTCAGGTTAATGACACCCCATTTGTTTCTAAAAGGGTATCTCTTCCTGACAAGGTATCTTATCCTGTGGAAAATCTCCCCCTGATCATGTTCCCTTTCTGATACGATTTTTTATGGTTTTTAATGAGGTTTTTGAATTATTCCTAATTTCTATCGAATATTTTCAAAAATAATCCCAAGCAAAGGTTTTGTGAAAATGCATGCAATTTGTTCTTTGGTGTCTACATACACTATTTTAACCACTTTTTGGGTAACTTGATCTCATATAAAATGGTATCTAATTGGGATGTGTTTGGTTTTAGAATGTATTCCTGGATTTTTAGAGATACTTATGGCACTAGTGTTATCAGAGTTAATAGTAATGGGATTATTATATCTTATTTGTAGGTCTTCTAAAGTTTTCTTTATCCAAATAACTTGTGTGAAACATGATGCAACAACAATGTATTATGCCTCTATTGTAGAGAGTGATGTGGATGTTTGTTTCTTGCTTGACCATGCTACTAGAATTTTTCCTAAGAAAAATTCTCCTCCACTGGTGCTTTTCCTATCATCTATGTTACCAGCCAAATATGCATTAGTATATGCAGTTAGATTGAAGTATTTATCTTTTGGATACCATAATCCAAGTTCTAGGGTGACTTGAAGGTATATGAATATTATTTTTAATTCTTTTAAGTGAGTTTCTTTAGGTGTATATTGAAATATCCCCATGAGTCCTATAGACTACATGATGTCAGGTCTTGTTGTTGTTGAATAGAGAAAAATTTCAACCATTGATCTATACATCATTTGGTCCACTTTTGGTGAGTCATCTTCTAGGATTAGATTACATTTAGTGACCATGGGAGTACTCATAGGTTTACTATTTTTCATTTGAAATTTCTTCATCATTTCCTTGATATATTTGGTTTCGGAAACGAATATTCCATTTTCTATTTGACTTACTTGTAAACCTAAGAAAAATCATAGTTTTCCCAGCATAGACATTTCAAACTCTTCTTTCATTTTGGTTGCAAATTTTCTTCTTAGTGTAGTAAGATTACTCCCAAATATGATGTCATCTACATATACCACCACAACAATCATGTTTTGATCCTCTATTTTGATGTATAGGTTGTTGTCAGTGGTCGCTCTCTTATCCTTGTTTTTGTAGGTATTGATCAATCCTAGAGAACCATGCTCTAGGGGCTTGTTTAAGACCATATAGGGTGTAACACCCTATTTCCCCCAGTTTGTAAAATAACTGGACTGACCAAGAACTGTGGCAAAATCAGAAATTTGAATATGTGATGTGAATGGACCTTGTGGAAAAGGTCGATGAATGTGAATAATATTATGAATTTATATTGCAGGACTGCTAAGAGGGGATATGCTAAAAAAGATACCACGATGGTTGCATAAAGGTGGTGGAAGGAACCTGGAAAGGTGGCATTAACTTCCACCGAAAATCAATACTGTATTTGGACTCCACTGGCCCGGAAAACCAAAAGCAGCGTGTTGGCCCCGAATTAAATGTCTCACAGTCTGGTAAGTACATGGCTCCTCAGGAATTAATGAGGGATGGGGAGGTGAACCACCCATCCGTAGAGCCGTCAGGCCTGACCAGCGCGAGGGAAATCGCGCCACACGCAACCTCGCAAGAGGATAAGGCATGGGGGTGAAGCGATTAAAGAGGGACACGAGGGGAGAAAGAGAACTCTGGTGTTATGTAGAGTGGGTGATAGCAAAGAGGAAGGAGAGTAACCTTTTCGCCTAGTCATTGGAAAATGAAGATGCAGTCTCATAGCATCGTGGTCTCAGCTCGGGGGTGGCTAGTGGTAAATCCGTTGGGAGTCGCTGAGCCTATGGTTGGGTGGAAACGAGAACCCCTATCAGCATTTGCATAACCTCTGGTGTTACTTTCTGATAAGTGTTTTTCCTTTGGCATCTTGAAATATATGTATGCTAACATTTATGATCATAAGTTGTGAAATTGTGAATGATTTCATTATAACAATGTCTGTATGGTGTCTTGAATAGTACTGGTATTTGTATGTTTATATGGAAAGACTACATATGGCTTATGTTCTCATAAATCATTATTTATATGCATACTGATCTAATTCATACTTCATGCTTGGTTCTCGGGAGAGAGATACCCTTATCTTCCTGAGATAGTACCCTGGGTAAACCTCCCCATAGAGATACCCTTCTCAAAAAGGCCCATCAAGAACCTGGGAAAACATACATGAAGGAAAAAGGCCTTAAGAAATCCCTGATAAGTATTGAATCGATGGATGAGATCCCATAAGGAGATTGGTGGTCACTCATGACCATCAGATCGGAAGAAGAAATTAGAGGGTTAAGCGCCTTAACCCTGAATAGGCATTGATCGACGGACAAGATCCCGTTGGGAAATATGTGGTCCCCCATGACTGTTAGATTCGTAGGAGAAAGTAGGGGGGGGTTGAATGCCTTACCACTTTTTATTTCTGTGTCTTCATGGGTAGCGAAGAGATCGGGATTGTAGATCCCCAAGGTCCATGAGAACATTTGGATTGTTAATTTTTCCACATCCAGGAAGTCGTGGGAGAATGCACAAGTTAGGAACCTGTCTGAGCCATCATATCTTGGCTAGAAAACTTGATGGTCGTTGGATCTGTCAGGAGATACCCAAGGGTTAAACCCCCAGTGAATAAGGGCTAAAGCCCCGAAATAGATCTGGACTGTCCAATTAAAGGAGGCCACATGTCGTGAGATTTCCCATTTTTGGAAATCGAGAATCGAGAACTCAGGAGTTCTGGTAACGAAAGATCAGGGCATTCCATGGGAGAAACCCCAAAGTAGATTCAGGTCATCCGATTAAAGGAGTCCACGTGTTGTGATATTTCCCATTTTTGGAAATCAGGAGTCGGGAACTCAGGAGTTCTGGTGATGAGATATCGGGATGTTCCATGGTGGAAACCCCGAAGAAGTCGTAGGCTGACCGATTTCAGGAGGCTACATGTCGAGAGATTACCCATTTTGGATCGTGGATTTGGGAGTTCCACTAACAAGAGGTCGAGCTCTCGCATTGATAAATCTCAATGGAAGAGAGAGTGTGGTCATGTGGGAATAGGTCATATTGACCAAGGCATAACCCAAGGGGCTAATCACTGATTTAGGCTTGTTTGGAACTTCATCGTTTTGGCACTCGGGATACCAAAGGGCATGTTCCCTCATGCTCTCAAACCCCAAAATCCAGACTTATGAATATCGAGATGTTATAATGTGGTTGAGTCCCGATGAATGAACGAGATTCTTTTGGAGGATTTCAGGGTCTATAACGACAGTCAGCTGAGAGAAAGAGAAGTCAACTTTAAGTTGGGGAGTGAATGCGCTTTAGGGTAAGTGGCAACCAGATATGGATGGCCAAAGTCCACCCATCTAGGTACATGGATGAGGCTTCATTCTGGAGACCCCTTTTTGTTCTTCCTTTAGCGGTGAGGGGGGGGGGTCTAGAATTGAACGCACAACTCTGGAACAATTAGGATTTAGTCGCCTTGATCAACGACATTCAGGAAAATTCTGGACCCCCCTTTCCATTCTGCCTTTAATGGGGGGGGGTCCAAAATGGTGTAGCGTGTGAAGTGGGACCTGTCTCCTGTCACGTTGCCCAGCATGTCGTGTTTCCCCTCTCACCACCTGTACTGCACTCAACCATGCGACAGGGCCGTTCTTAATGGCCATTTGCTAACCCTATAGGGATTCGTCGCTATTGGCCAGTCACTAAACCTGTCGGGGTTTGGCGGTTGCAGAGTCGAATGATTTGACATCCTTGTAGCACTGAGGCATGAAATACAAAGAGGCGCCATGATTATTTGACCTGTGATCATGACCCGCGATCACATGGGAGCAGAG
The DNA here is from genome assembly GCA_009831015.1 of Picea engelmannii. Taxonomy (NCBI): domain Eukaryota; kingdom Viridiplantae; phylum Streptophyta; class Pinopsida; order Pinales; family Pinaceae; genus Picea; species Picea engelmannii. The sequence goes on along the minus strand of ML780643.1, from coordinate 684,815 downwards.
AGAGAGAAAGAGATAGATTATGCTAGGCCTCTATAGATACTTTGGGGGCTCTGATTTTGCAGAAATCAACAAAAAATTGATTATGGTAGTGGGTGTGTGACAAAGTGATATCAAAGCATGGTGACAACACTTAGCTTGATTAGGCTCATGAACGAGTTGTGCATAAGCTTCATTCGAAGCACTCCTAAGAGGAGTAACCCCCTAACTCAACTCTCTTATCCAGGATCAAAAACTTGGAAACGAGAACCCGACTGTGTATGCATGTGAAAGAGTTATGAATTTATGCACAAGTTATAAAAATGTATCTAACTCTTGACTAATAACCAACATTTTTCTTTTCACCAAAGCAGATGATCATCCGCGGGAATTTACAGACGCGGAGAATGGTGACTCACCAAGAGATAGGAGAAGGCTCCCACAATATAGACGAAGAGTCTGATGAAATAAGAGAAATAGGAACCCCTCCAAATCTAGCTGAGACTGTGAGGAGTCTCATGGTTGAATTGCAAAGTTGCAAGGCCGACAATGAAAGGATGATGAAAGAACAAGAAAAGAAAACTGAAATTAATGTAGTTTTACTGCAGAGCTTATCCGACCTACAACAACAAATGCAGCATGAACCCGATATGTAGAAACATGGTCATATCAATGGCCATACTGAGAGGAGAACCTCAAGGAAATTCCACCCTAGAGGTAAAGGACCAGTGCCAGACGATTCCTCTAAGAAGGAAGTTGGTGATTCAGAAGGCTCTTCCAGTAGCAGGACCAGTTCCTATTGCCAAAGAAAACAAAAGAAGCAAAAGACTTCCAAGGGTCATAAATTTGAGGAATTTGGAAAGGCCAAACCTCCCTCCTTCGATGGTGAGATAAATAAGGGAGAGGAAGTTGAGGCCTAGCTACTTGGACTGAAGAAATATTTCAGAGTCCATGACTTTTCAGAGAATTTGAAGGCCCGAGTGGCCACTTTCAATATGAATGAAAAAGCTTCCATATAGTGGTAAGATATTAAGAATGTGAAAGGGGTCCGCAAGGAGGACCTGTCCTAGAAACAGTTTGAGAAATACTTCCAGAAGAAGAATTTGTTGTAAAAATATTTCAACAAGAATGCTAAAGAGTTTTATGAGATCAAACTGGGGCAACTCACTATAGAGGAATATGTTAGCAAATTACTCGACTTATTGAGATATGTACCCTACATCAAAGTAGAGAAGGAGAAGGTGCAACGCTTCATCAGTGGGCTACCCAAGGAATACCGGAACAAAATTGAATTTGATGAGCCAAAGACCTTAGAAGACATTATTCGAAAGGAAACATATTGTGCAATGATCCCAAGCCAAATTCTTTCCTGGAATCACTAACTACTATTAATTTATTGAGTTGTTAAGTGCATACAAGATTCATCAACACATGGAGATCACAATATATTCAAGATGTAGAAGCACAAGCAAAGATCTGACCTTTTTATTATGAGCAATGTAAGATCAATACAATAGATGACCGATCTGGCATAAACCTCAGATGGTCGTACAAGCAATAGATATGAGCTGCTACAAAATGCTCTCGCTAATACAAAATAATGCCTCCAAAGGATGAATAAGAAATGAATATCAATACAAGTAGATATGAATGCCAAACTCTCTAGCTGAAGAATGCCACACTCCAATAGAAGGCTGAAACCCTCAATAACTCGGCCCTACTACCAAAAGTGTCCAATCACCCTAAGAAATATGACAATTGATAGATCGGGTGATGGTAAGAATAACCGAGGTGCTTGAATCTCCAAGATCCCTCTCAATCTCCGTAGATCTGAATTTCCCACTGAATGGGGTGCCCCCCTAAAACCCTAGCTGGTTTGGCCCTGATGAAGGAGGCCTCCAAATGCTCTGAAAATATCCCAGAATATAGATCAGGCAATGGTAAGAATAACCCAGGTGCCTGAATCTCCAAGATCCCTCTCAATCTCCATAGATCTGAATTTCCCACTGAATGGGGTGCCCCACTGGATGACTGAAACCCTAGCTAGTTCATCCCTAATGAAGGAGGCCTCCAAATGCTCTTAAAATCTCCAAGAATATAGATTAGGCTATGAGAATCCCGTGGGAGAAGTTTCGAGATCAGATCTCAAGCAGATCTCCCTAGATCTGAGTTTTACTGAATCACAGGACGTCCCCTAATGGCTCTACGACGTCCCAATCTGCAGACAAATATAGAATGATGATAACCCTCCAAAAAATCCCTCAAATTGATGTTCATGCCCTTGCAAACAAAACCCAATTGTCGAAATGGACCTAGGCCCTCAGGATAAGCTGGATCGAAGCTCCCTCGATAAACTGGCCCTGAGACTAGAATGGTGTGGAGGAGTCTTTCATCCCCGAGACCAAGTTGTGGAACAAGGTGAGTGGATATTTCACCACTGAGTTGCTCCCAAGGGTTTTTACAACAACACCCCCAAACTAAATGCTCAAGAGCAATAGCAAATGCTAATCCAAAACCAGAATGAGTCATAGGTGCCCCCCCAGCCTCTTACTTATACTTTTCCTTCTAATTCTCTGTTGAGTTAGGTTGACTCCCAGGGTTAATCTTCTATTCTTCTGTTGATTTATCTTTTACTTCTTTATCGTTTTCCTTTCTTAAGTCAACTTAAAAATATAACTTTTAACTTCTTGACTTTCCCCCCTTCAGTGTGAGACTATGACCTAGTGGGGGTGCCCAGGCCACTGAGTCTCCTCATCACCTCTCTAAGAGGTGGGGGACATTATAGTCTCCCCTGCTTGAAGTTGCGTGTCCTCAAGCAATTCCAAACCTACTTCTCTAACCATGTGCTCCTTCTCCCAAGTGGCATCCTCAATGGGTAAATCCTTCCACCTGATCAGATACTCCTTGATGCTTTGGTTTCAGAGCCTCTTCTCTCGGACTTCTAACACCTTCTCTGGAATCAAAACAAGTTGTCCCTCCTCATCCATGGGAGGTAATTCCTCAATAGTCCTAACATGTTGACCAAGGGCTTTCTTAAGGCACGAGACATGGAATATGTTGTGAATTTTTCTACCCTGTGGAAGCTCTAGCTCATAAGCTACTACCCCTATCCTCCTGCTGACTCTGTAAGGTCCAAAGAAACATGGCTACAGTTTCTCTGCTCCGCTTCTTTTAATGAAGGCTTGCCTGTATGGTTGCAACCTCAAATAGACTAAATTACCCACCTCAAAGGAACGATCAACTTTGTGTTTGCTTGCTTGGACCTTTTGTTGGTTTTGCACCCTCTGTAAATGATCCTTCAATTCCCTGAGAATGTCTTGGCTCTGCTGTATCCAATCCTGTACCATCGGAGCTCTGCTATCACCAAATGCAATCTCGACAAATGATAAAGGATCATAGATATATAAAGCTCTGAAGCGTGACATGCCAATGGACATATGTTGGGTGGTGTTGTAGCAATATTCTACCAAATGTAACCATCTAACCCATGCTTTATGTTGTCCTGCTACATAGTTTCTGAGGTAACCTTCCACCGATTTGTTGACTATCTCAGTCTGACCATCCGTCTAAGGGTGATAGCTAGTACTAGGAGCCAATGTCGTACCCACTAATCTGAACAACTCCTGCCAAAACGTACTCATGAATCTGCTGTCCCTGTCACTGATGATGGTTTTGGGTAGGCCGTATAGTCTGAACACCTCTCTGAAAAATAATTCGACCACCTGTGTTGCACTGAAGTCTGTGGCGATGGGAAAAAAGTGTGCAAACTTCGTCAACCTGTCTACCACCATGAAGATGCAATTTTTCCCCTGTGCTCTAGGAAACCCAGTGATGAAATCCATGGATATACTTTCCCACTTGTGCTCTGGAATAGGTAGGGGATGCAACAGTCATGTAGGGTGCGTGTGCTCATCCTTGTTTGCTTGGCATGTAGTGCATTCTTTGACATGCTTCATCACATCTTCCTTGAGGCCTTTCCATGCAAACCTTTCTCTCACCTGCCTGTATGTCTTACTGATGCCCTGATGCCCCGCTACTAGTGAGTTATGACATGCATGAAGGATCTTAGCTTTGAGAGATGATCCAGGAACTAAAAAGATCTGACCTTTGTAATAGATGAGGTCATTTATGACCCTGAAGTTTTCATCCTGTATTTGCCCATACAACAATTGACAAGCAAACTGATCCTTTGCATATTCCACTGTCAAGTGTTCCTTCCAGTCGACTAACATACCAGACATGGAAAAAATGGATGGCCTTCTGGATAATGCATCGACCACTGCGTTGTTGTTTCCTTTGACGAATTCAATGTCAAAGTCATAGGCTTGTATTTTGCTTACCCATTTTTATTGTCTTTCATTCAAATTTTTCTGCTCCAGTAGATATTTAAGACTATTATGGTCTGATTTGACCACAAACCTTGCACCTACCAAATATTGCCTGAATTTGGCTAGTGCATGCATGATAGCCAGCATTTCTTTGTCGTAAATGATGTAAAGTAGTTCAGGACCCTTGAGTTTTCGACTTTCATAGGCAAGGGGGTGCCTATTCTGCATCAACACGGCCCCTATACCTTCCCCCAAGGCATCACACTCCAAAGTGAAGGGTATGCCAAAATCAGGAAGAGCTAGAACTGGGCAGGTGCTCATGACCTATTTCATTTTCTCCAT
>ML780643.1:663571-678132 GCA_009831015.1 Picea engelmannii | reverse complement strand
GTAGGCTGGTAGGCTTGAAGGCCTTAACCCAACCCTTCAAGGGTTCCATCAATCCTTCTGTAAAGAGCATCATGAGCCTGGTTGGGGACATATCTTGCACCATCACTGCCAATCTCTGGAACTCATCAATGTATGCCTCAGTCATACCTGTTTTCTTGATTTGGGTGAGCTCTCGAAAGTGTAACTCAGGATCTCCTAGATCAAATCTATCAATGAGCCTCTGAGTGAATTCTGTATAGGATACAATCTGGTTGTGGATGAGTGTGGTGAGCCCATGGTACCACCAGTCGTGGGCCTTTCCATCCAAGTACATAGTGGAAAACTTGATGGCCTCCATCTCTCTCATGGGGTTAAGCTGCAGGTAGGTATCCATCTTCTGCACCCATGCTTGTGTTGTCATCTTAGCTGTACCATCAAAGTATGGAATCTATATCTTCCCTTCCCTTCTCTCAAACTCAAAGCTGCCCCTGTGGTTCGTCCTAGGCTAGTTTCTGAGCTTGAGTTGACAATACTAGTCTAGGGACATCTGTCTTTGAACTTTCATATCCAAGATGTAGTATTCCCTGGTACTCCTGGCTAATTGTGCCACAAAATCTTCAACCTGTTCATGCTGCTCTTGCTCATCTATAAATGTGGGCATGTATGGTCTGGGGTTAGCTCTGCTACCTGAGTGTTGGCCTAGAGGTTCATCTGTGAACACTGGCATGTTTGGCCTATGATTTTTCCTGCTACCCATCTTCCCATGGAATGTGCCACCTCCAAGAATCCCTTCGGATCCTGGTGCTTTCTCTGGGTTATATCTGTCTTTCTCATGGGTTCCACCGGACCCTCCAGCTTCCTTATTCCCATACGTATCAGGATCTTTGCCTCGATGGGTTACTTGCATCAGAAGTTCAGTTATCCTAGTTTGGTTCTCGTTCATATTTTGTAGATTCTCATCAACTTTCTTCAAGGTTTGAAAGATTTTGGCCTGTCCCCTTCTGTTGGTTTCCTGATACTCATCCAACTATCGGACCAATGTGCTTTCTGTGCAGTTCATGTTTTGTTGGAACTTACCAAATTTAGTTGCTAAGAGAGCCAAGCCCTGAGGCTCATGGTCGTCTCCTGACCCTTTTATTTCTACCTCTGTTTCATTGTTGTTTATCTTCCTTCGAACCATAACAATTCCCCTGTACTTCTGCATGCACCGATCTCTCCACAGGTTTGGGGGATCGAGGCTCTAATACCACTGTAATGATCACAAGCCAAATTCTTTCTTGGAATCACTAACTACTATTAATTTATTGAGTTATTAACTGCATACAAGATTCATCAACACATGGAGATCACAATATATTCAAGATGTAGAAGCACAAGCAAAGATCTGACCTTTTTATTATGACCAATGTAAGATCAATACAATAGATGACCGATCTCGCATAAACCTCAGATGGTCGTATAAGCAATAGATATGAGCTACTACAAAATTCTCCCGCTAATACAAAATAATGCCTCCAAAGGCTGAATAAGAAATGAAGATCAATACAAGTAGATCTGAATGCCAAACTCTCCAACTGAAGAATGCCACCCTCCAATAGAAGGCTGAAACCCACAATAACTCGGCCCTGTTGCCAAAAGTGTCCAATCACCCTAAGAAATATGCCAATTGATAGATCGGGTGATGGTAAGAATAAACCAAGTGCCTGAATCTCCAAGATCCCTCTCAATCTCCGTAGATCTAAATTTCCCACTGAATGGGGTGCCCCCCTGAAACCCTAGCTGGTTCGGCCCTGATGAAGGAGGCCTCCAAATTCTCTGAAACTCTCCCAAAATATAGATCAAGCAATGGTAAGAATAATCCAGGTGCTTGAATCTCCAACATCCCTCTCAATCTCCGTAGATCTGAATTTCCCACTGAATAGGGTGCCCCACTAGATGACTGAAACCCTAGCTGGTTCGGCCCTGATGAAGGAGGCCTCCAAATGCTCTGAAACTCTCCAAGAATATATATCGGGCTATGAGAATCCCGTGGGAGAAGTTTCGAGCTCAGATCTCAAGTAGATCTCCCTAGATCTAAGTTTTACTGAATCATAGGACGTCCCCTATGGCTCCACGACGTCCCAATCTGCAGAAAAATATAGAATGATGATAACCCTCAAAAAAATCCCTCAAACTGATGTTCATTCCCCTGCAAGAAAAACCCAACTGTCGAAATGGACCTAGGCCCTCAGGATAAGCTGGATCGAACCTCCCTTGATAAACTGGCCCTGAGACTAGAATGGTGTGGAGGAGTCTTTCATCCCCGAGACCAAGCTGTGGAACAAGGTGAGTGGATATTTCACCACTGAGTTCCTCCCAAGGGTTTGTACAACAAAACCCCCAAAATGAATGCTCAAGAGCAATAGAAAATGCTAATCCAAAACCAGAATGAGTCATAGGTGCCCCCCCAGCCTCTTACTTATAATTTTCCTTCTAATTCTCTGTTGAGTTAGGTTAACTCCCAGGGTTAATATTCTATTCTTCTATTGAGTTATTTTTTACTCCTTTATCCTTTTCCCTTCTTAAGTCAACTTAAAAATATAACTTTTAACTTCTTGACTTTCCCCCCTTCAGTGTGAGACTATGACCTAGTGGGGGTGCCCAGGCCACTGAGTCTCCTCATCAGCTCTCTAAGAGGTGGGGGACATTACATATTGTCATGAACAATATGGACATTAGGAAGAGTCTCGTGGAGACTGGAAACATAAGAGTGGTTCGAGATTTCAGAAAAAGGGGATCAAATCCTCAGAATTTAAGAACTACAAGAAGAACCCCAGAATGAACTTTCCATCTCGGAGTGTACTCCAGCAGAACTTTCCCTCATTGGACGGAGAAAAAAATTCTGGACCTATACCAGTAAATAATGATAACCCAAAGAGAGAACCTTTGAAATGTTGGGGTTGCAGAGAAGAGCATCTCCTGAGAGACTGTCCACACTGACAATAGAACAGTTGGAAAGTTTATAACATTCAAGAAGCTACCATAGTCAATGATATAGCAGAGAGTGTGCCGCAGACTTATGTAGCCTTGGATAATAACCAAGCTGACCACCAAGCTTCAGTGGTGGAAATAGAAGGTATGATTTTCAACCATCTAGTGTCTGTTTTGATTGACCCTGGTTCAAATTTGAGTTATATATCTCCTAGAGTTGTTGATAAGTGTAAAATACAACCACAAAAAAAAACCAAGCCCTGGTTGGCACAGTTAGCCACTGGCACCAAAAGAAGGGTAGCAGAGGTCATACCAGCCTACCAATTAATTTTGGGTGAATTACCGACCCAAGCAACACTTAACATATTACCCCTGGGATCATATGATCTGTCGATTAGTATGGACTGGTTGGTTGCCCATAAAGCCATAATGGATTGTTACCATAAAACCTTAGAATGTGTGAGCAAAGAAGGAAAAAGGATAACCCTTCAAGGGATCCGAAAACCTGTCTCGGTGAGGCAAATATTAGCCCTGCAAATGAGAAAATATTGTAGAAAAGGATGTCCCCTATATGCAATACAAGTGTTGAAAACAATCGAAGGTGATAAACCAAGCCCTGATGATCACCCTATCCTGAGAGAATACAAAGATCTATTTCTAGAAGAGGTACCGGGTCTACCTTCAAGAAGAGACATTGACTTCTTGATAGATCTCGCACTAGGAGTGGTGCCGGTGTCTAAGACACCCTACCGGATGAGCACACCTGCGTTAGTTGAACTTAAATTGTAATTGAAAGAAATGATGGAAAAGGGTTATATTCGACCCAACGTGTCCCCATGGGGGGCACCAGTCCTTTTTGTGAAAAAGAAGGATGGCACCCTTAGACTGTGTATAGATTATAGACAACTCAATAAAGTAACCATAAAGAACAAGTACCCCTTTCCCAGGATCGATGATCTATTCGATCAGTTGGGAGGTGCATCTATTTTCTCAAAGATTGACTTAAGGTTAGGATACCATCAAGTCTGAATCAAGGGTGAAGACATCCATAAAATCACTTTTCGAACACAGTATGGTCACTATGAGTTTGTGGTAGTGCCATTTGGGTTAACCAATGCCCCTGCCACTTTCATGTGCTTAATGAACAATGTACTCAGTAAATTTTTAGATAAATTTGAACTAGTTTTTATTGATGACATATTAATCTACTCTAAGAATAGAGAAGAGCATGAAGAGCATCTTAGACTTGTGCTGCAAGTTCTAAGAGAGAATCATCTATATGCTAAACTCAACAAATGTGACTTCTTCCAGAAGCAAATACATTACTTGGGACATGTTCTGTCCAAGGAAGGGGTAGTAGTAGATCCTGAAAAGATCAGGTCTATCATGGAATGGCCTAGCCCAAAGGATGTTTCAGACATCAGATCCTTTATGGGATTAGAAGGATATTATAGGAGATTCATAAAAGGATTCTCCAAGATTTGTTGTCCAATCACTTCCCTCCAGAAGAAGGGGACAAAATTCTTGTGGACACAGAAATGTGAAGAAAGATTTCAAACCTTGAAACATCTACTGACCCATGCACCCATGTTGAAAATCGTTGACCCATAAGTTGACTTCCTTGTGTGCAAAGATGCATGTAAGGAAGGGCTCGGAGGAGTCCTTATGGAAAAAGGAAGTGTGATCTGCTATGAATCCCAAAAATTGAACGAACATGAAGTCAACTATGTGACTCGTGATCTAGAACCGGCTGCCATAGTGCATGCCTTGAAAATGTGGAGGCATTACCTCTTGTGAAGAAAATTTGTACTTATGACAGATCACTGTGGATTGCGATATTTGTTTGACCAACCAAAGCTCAATGCCAGACAAGCTAGATGGATGGCCCTACTTAGCGAATTTGATTTTGAAATCAAACACATTAAAGGGAAAGAAAATAGGGTGGTCGATGCTCTTAGTAGAAGCATGAAAACAATTCACCTGGCAGCGGTGAGTACCTGCGAGACAGATGTCAAGAACAAAGTCAGAAATTCACAAGAGACAGATCCCTTCATTCAGACTGTGAACCTTTACCTACAGCAAGAAATCGTTGGAGTAAAATATGAAGGCTACCAGATGACCGAAGGAGGCCTGCTTACTTACAGAGATAGACTGTACATTCCAAATTGTGACGACTTGAAGAGGTTCCTTATGGATGAACTACATAAAATACCATATACTGGTCACCCAAGATACCAAAAAATGATCACTGCCACCCGAAATTTTTTTTATTGGCCTGGATTGAAGAAAGACACAACCAAATATTTGGCCCAATGCATAGAGTGCCAACAGATTAAAGTGGAACATCAACACCCAACAGAACTATTGCAACCTTTACCCATCCCAGAATGGAAATGGGAAACCATCTCCATGGATTTTATCATAGGATTGCCAACTTCAACCAAGTAGAATGATGCCATTATGGTAGTGGTGGATAAACTGAGCAAGTCTGCTCATTTCATCCCTGTCAAATCAACCTGCAAGGTGATAAATATCTCTCGGATATTCATGAAAGAGGTATTCAGACTGCACGGTATGCCGAAAGAGATAGTTTCTGACAGAGACACAAAATTTACTTCCAATTTTTGGAAATCACTGATGGATGATTTAGAGACCAAATTGTTGTTTAGCACCGCCTATCACCCTCAAACTGAAGGACAGACAGAAAGAGTGAATCAAATATTGGACGATATGTTAAGGATGCATGTAATGCATCAACCTAGAAAATGGGAAGATTACTTGCCATTGGTAGAATTTGCCTACAACAACGGCTACCAAGCATCCTTAAAGATGAGTCCCTTCGAGGTCCTCTATGGTAGGTCGTGTAATACTCCAGTCAGCTGGAGTAACCCTGTAAACAAGATTTCTTTTGGACCTGATATGTTGAAAGAAATGGACCAAGAAGTGACTCAGATAAAACAAAATCTGAAGGTCGCTCAGAACCGATAGAAGGGTAGCAAAGGTCATACCAGCCTGCCAATTAATTTTGGGTGAATTCCCCACCCAAGCAAACCTTAACATATTACCCCTGGGATCATATGATTTGTTGATTGGTATAGACTGGTTGGTCACCCATAAAGATAGACTGGACTGTTACCATAAAACCTTAGAATGTGTGAGAAAAGAAGGAAAAAGGATAACCCTTCAAGGGATTCGAAAACCTGTCTCGGTGAGGCAAATATTGGCCCTTCAAATGAGAAAATATTGTCGAAAAGGATGTCCACTATATGCAATACAAGTGTTGAAAACAATCAAAGGTGATAAACCAAGCCCTGATGATCACCCTATCCTGAGAGAATACAGAGATGTGTTTCCGGAAGAGGTACCAGGTCTACCTTCAAGAAGAGACATTGACTTCTTGATAGAGCTCACACCAGGAGTGATGCTAATGTCTAAGACACCCTACCGGATGAGCACACCTCTGTTAGATGAACTTAAATTACAATTGAAAGAAATGATGGAAAAGGGTTATATTCGACCCAACGTGTCCCCATGGGGGACACCAGTCCTGTTTGTGAAAAATAAGGATGGCACCCTTAGACTGTGTATATATTATAGACAACTCAATAAAGTAACCATAAATAACAAGTACCCCTTGCCCATGATCGATGATCTATTCGATCAGTTGGGAGGTGCGTCTATTTCCTCAAAGATTGACTTAAGGTCAGGATACCATCAAGTCTGAATCAAGGGTGAAGACATCCATAAAACCACTTTCCGGACATAGTATGGTCACTATGAGTTTGTGGTAGTGCCATTTGGGTTAACCAATGCCCCTGCCACTTTCATGTGCTTAATGAACAATGTACTCAGTAAATTTTTAGATAAATTTGAACTAGTTTTTATTGATGACATATTAATCAACTCTAAGAATAGAGAAGAGCATGAAGAGTATCTTAGACTTGTGCTGCAAGTGCTAAGAGAGAATCATCTCTATGCTAAACTCAACAAATGTGACTTCTTCCAGAAGCAAATACATTACTTGGGACATGTTCTGTCAAAGGAAGGGGTAGCAGTAGATCCTGACAAGATCAGGTCTATCATGGAATGGCCTACCCCAAATGATGTTTTAGACATCAGATCCTTTATGGGATTAGAAGGATACTATAGGAGATTCATAAAAGGATTCTCCAAGATTGGTTGTCCAATCACTACCCTCCAGAAGAAGGGGACAAAATTCCTGTGGACACAGAAATGTGAAGAAAGATTCCAAACCCTGAAACATCTACTGACCCATGCACCCATGTTGAAAATCGCTGACCCAGAATTTGACTTCCTTGTGTGCACGGATGCCTGTAAGGAAGGGCTCGGAGGAGTCCTTATCCAGAAAGGAAGTGTGATCTTCTATGAATCCCAAAAATTGAATGAACATGAAGTCAACTATGTGACTAATGATATAGAATTGGCTGCCATAGTGCATGCCTTGAAAATGTGGAGGCATTACCTCTTGGGAAGAAAATTTGTACTTATGACAGATCACTGTGGATTGTGATATTTGTTTGACCAACCAAAACTCAATGCCAGACAAGCTAGATGGATGGCCCTACTTAGCGAATTTGATTTTGAAATCAAACACATTAAAGGGAAAGAAAATAGGGTGGCTGATGCCCTTAGTAGAAGCATGAAAATAATTCACCTGGAAGCGGTGAGTACCTGCAAGAAATATGTCAAGAACAGAGTCAGAAATGCACAAGAGACAAATCCCTTCGTTCAAACTGTGAACCTGTACCTACGGAAAGAAATCGCTGGAGTAAAATATGAAGGCTACCAGATGACCGAAGGAGGCCTGCTCACTTACAGAGATAGACTGTACATTCCAAATTGTGATGACTTGAAGAGGTTCATTATGGATGAACTACATAAAAGACCATATACTGGTCACCCAGGATACCAGAAAATGATCACTGCCACCCGAAAACAATTTTATTGGCCTGGATTGAAGAAAGACACAGCCAAATATTTGGCCCAATACATAAAGTACCAACAAATTAAAGCGGAACATCGATACCCAATATAACTATTGCAACCTTTACCCATCCCAGAATGGAAATGGGAAACCATCTCCATGGATTTTATCACTGGATTGCCAACTTCAACCAAGTAGAATGACGACATTATGGTAGTGGTGGATAAACTGAGCAAGTTTTCTCATTTCATCCCCATCAAATCAACCTGCAAGGCGATAAATATCACTTGGGTATTCATGAAAGAGGTATTCAGACTGCACGGTATGCCGAAAGAGATAGTGTCTGACAGAGACACAAAATTTACTTCCAATTTTTGGAAATCACTGATGGATGATTTAGAGACCAAATTGTTGTTTAGCACCGCCTATCACCCTCAAACCGAAGGACAGATAGAAAGAGTGAATCAAATATTGGACGATATGTTAAGGATGAATGTAATGCATCAACCCAGAAAATGGGAAGATTACCTACCATTGGTAGAATTTGCCTACAACAACGGCTACCAAGCATCCTTAAAGATGAGTCCCTTCGAGGTCCTCTATGGTAGGTCGTGTAATACTCCAGTCAGCTGGAGTAACCCTATAAACATGATTTCTTTTGGACCTGATATGTTGAAAGAAATGGAACAAGAAGTGACTTAGATAAAACAAAATCTGAAGGTCGCTCAGAACCAATAGAAAAGTTATGTCGACCAAAAGAGAACTCCAAGAGAGTTCAAAATGGGAGACCATGTATATCTCAGAATTAAGCCTAGAAGGAGTTCCCTGAAAATGGGAGCTTGTGCCAAGTTGGCACCACAGTATTGTGGACCCCTTGAGGTTCTAGATAGAGTGGGACCTGTAGCCTATCGGCTAGCACTTCCTCCCACAGTAAAATCACATAATGTTTTCCATGTTTCATTATTGAAGAAATATGTACATGATGTTAATCATATAATTGACTGGTCTATGATCTAGGTGGAACCGGAGGGAGAATTTCTACCAAAACCCCAATGCATATTGGACAGAAAGGAAACCCACTTCGGAACCAAACCATTGCGCAAGTCAAGGTGCAATGGAGAAATTTTTTCCCAGATGAGGCTACATGGGAAATGGAGGATGCCATGAGATAGGCATATCTGATTTTGTTTACTTCTGTACATGCAATTCATGTTAATAGATAGAACATCAAGGGAGATGTTCCTTTAAGGGGGAGGGAATTGTAACACCCTGTTTCCCCAAGTTTGTAAAAATAACTGGAGTGGCCAAGAACTGTGGCAAACTCAAAAATGTGAATATGTGATGTGAATGGACCTTGTGGAAAAGGTCAATGAATGTGAATAATATTATGAATTTATATTGCAGTACTGCTGAGAGGGAATATGCTGAAAAAAAGACCATGATGGCTGCAGAAAGGTGTTGGAAGGCACCTAGAAAGGTCGCGTTAACTTCCATCGAAAATCAATACTGTATTTCGACTCCACTGGCCCGGAGAACCAAAAACGGCTCGCTAGCCCCAAATTAAATGTCTCGTAGAATGGTAGGTACATGGCTTCTCAGGAATTAATGAGAGATGGGGAGGTGAACCGCCCATCCGTAAAGTCGTCAGGCCTGACCAACACAAGGGAAATCGAGCCACACGCAACCTCGGAAGAGGATAAGGTGTGGGGAAGAAGCCATTGGGGAGGGATGCGAGGGGAGAAAGAGAACTCTGGAATTATGCAGAGTGGTTGATATAAGAGAGGAAGGAGAGTAACCTTCACTCTTGGTCACTGGAAAATAGAGACGCAGTCTCACAACATCATGGTCTCATCTCGGCAATGGCTAGTGGTAAATCCGTTGGGAGTCGTTGAGCCTACGGTTGGGTGGAAATGAGCACCCCTCTTAGCAGTTGCATAACCTCTGGTGTTACTTTTTGATAAGTGTTTTTCCTTTTTCATATTGAAATATATGTATGCTAACATTTATGATCATAAGTTGTGATATTGTGAATGATTTCATTATAAGAATGTCTGTATGGTGTCTTGAATAGTACTGGTAGTTGTATGTTTATATGGAAAGACTACGTATGGCTTATGTTCTAATAAATCATTATTTATATACATACTGATATAATTTAGACTTCATGCCCAGTTCTTGGGAGAGTGATACCCGTATCTGCCTTAGATAGTACCCTAGGCAAACCTCCCCATAGAGATACCCTTCTTGAAAAGGCCCATCAAGAACCTGGGAAAAAGGACTTAAAGGCGTAAGGCCTTAAGAAATCCCTGATAATTATAGAATCAATGGATGAGATCCCATCGGTAGATCGGTGGTCACTCACGACTGTCATATCGGAAGAAGAAACTGGAGGGTTAAGCGCCTTAACCTTGAATAGGTGCTGATCGATGGACGAGATCCCGTCGAGAAATCTATGGTCACCCATGACCATTAGATTGGTAGGAGAAAGTAGGGGGGGGTGGGGGTTAAATGCCTTACCACTTTGTCTTTCTGTGTCTTTATGGGTAGGGAAGAGATCGAGATCATAGATCCCCAAGGTCCTTGAGAACATCTGGACCGTTGATTTTTCCACGTCCAGGAAGTCGTGGGAGAATGCACAAGTTAGGAACCTATCTGAGTTGTCAGATCTTGGCTGGAAAACCCGACGGTCATTGGATCTATCAGGAGATACCCAAGGGTTAAACCCCCAATGAATAAGGGTGAAAGCCCTGAAATAGATATGGACCGCCTGATTAAAGGAGGCCACGTGTCATGATATTTCTGATTTCGAGAAATCGGGAATCAGGAACTCGGGAGTTCTGGTGACGAAAGATCAAGGCATTCCATGGTAGAAACCCCGAAGTAGATTCGGGTCGTATGATTAAAGGAGGCAACGTGTCATGAGATTTCCCATTTCGGGAAATTGGGAGTCGGGAACTAGGGAGTTCTCGTGATGAGAGATCGGGATGTTCCATGGTGGAAACCCTGAAGTAGTCATGGGTCGATTGATATCTGGAGGCTACGTGTTGAGAGATTACCTATTTTGGAAAATCAAGGATCAGGGATTCGGGAGTTTCGTTGACAAGAGGTCAAGCTCTCGCCTTGATAAATATCGATGGAAGAGAGAGTGTGGTCATGTGGGAAGAGGTCATATTGACCAAGGCATAACCCAAGGGGCTAATCACCGATTTAGGCTTGTTTGGGACTTCGGCATTTCGGCACTCGGGATACTGAAGGGCATGTTCCCTCGTGCTCTCAAACCCCAAAATCTAGACTTATGAATATCGATATGTTAGCATGTGGTTAAGTCCTGATGAATGTACGAGATTCTTTCGGAGGATCTCAGGGTCTATAACGACTGTTAGATGTGAGAAAGAGAAGTCAAATTTAAGCTGGGGTGCGAATGCACCTTAGGGTAAGTGGTGAGCAGATCTGGATGACCAAAGTCCACCCACCCAGGTCCACGGTTGAGAATTCATTATGGATCCCCCTTGTTTTTCTTCCTTTAGCGATGAGGGGGGGGGGGGTCCGGAATTGAACGCACAACTCTGGAACGGTTAGGATTTATTCGCCTTGATCAACGACATTCAAGCAAATTCCGGACCCCCCTTTCCATTATGCCTTTAATGGGGGGGGTCCGGAATGGTGTGGTGTGTGAAGTGGGACCCATGTCCTTTCACGTCACCCACTATGTCATGTTTTCCCTCTTGCCACTTGTACTCCACTCAACCGTGGGACAAGGCTATTCTTAATGGGCATTTGCTAACCCTATATGGATTCGTCCCTATTGGCCAGTCACTAAACCTGTCGGGGTTCGATGGTTGCAGAGTCGAATGATTTGGCATCCATGTAGCACTGAGGCACGAAATACAAAGAGGCTCCATGATTATTTGACCTATGATCATGACCCACGATCACATGGGAGTAGAGAGAGATAAAGAGATAGCTTATGCTAGGCCTCCGTAGATATTTCGGGGGCTCTGATTCTACAGAAATCAACGAAAATTTAATTATGGTAGTGGGTGTGTGACACAGGGCCTTTTTCATCTTGCACACATAGTCTTGATTTTATGATAACATGAATCCTTCTAGTTTCTCAACATAGACTTATTATTTTAGTGTTCCATTAAGGAATGCTAACTTGACATCCATCTTATAGATTTTGAAATTTATGAAGCATGCAAATGTCAGGAACACCTTGATGACCTCAAGTATTTCTACTGGAGAAAAAGTATCTTCAAAATCAATACCTTCCACTTGGGAATATCCTTTGTAAACTAATTTGGCTTTGTTTTTTATAATTTCTCCATTTTCATTTAGTTTATTCTTGAATATCCACTTGGTTCCTATCACATTCTTATTCTTGAGTCTTGGAACTAGTTCCCAAGTTTGATTCTTCTCTATTTGGTGTAGTTCTTCAATCATTGATTTTATCCAATATTTTCTTTTGATATATTCTTTAATTGACTTAGGTTCTATTCGGGATAACATTGCTTGTTTTGATTCAAAAGAGAGTTTCCTTCTTGTTTCCACTCCTACACTTTTATCTCCAATAATATGGCTTTCAAGATGATTTTTTTGAACTCTTTTTTATGGAGATCTTGGTAAGGGTGTTTCTTCATTGTCTTCTTCATCAGTATGCGGTTCATCTTCATGTGTTTCATTATTATAATTCCCTAACCTAACCCCTCAAGTAGGTAGAATAATATATTTCCATGTAATAAAGGTCGATATTAATAAGGACTAGCAATAAGGAAGAATAAGTCAATTGTAAGAAGACCTAATAGAAGCTTTCACTTATAGAAGGATCTTCCTCTATATTTTTTTTTGAGTAGACATATTTAGTATAAATAGGATTCGAGGGTATGAGAAGTTTTGTCTTGGATATTATTTTAATAGAGCTCTGCAATACTGGAGGTGTCCCCCTCGAAGAGGCAAGCGAACATTTCTCTTAGTAATCAAAGTGCTCTTTCTAGTGTTATTCTGGTATTATTGTGCTTTTGTTCAGGTTATATCGTTGTTTATTTTCCATTTCTAGCTAATTATTTATGTTCTGCATACTATTTTATAACTCGAATATTACAAAAAACGTGTATATTGTCGGGACTCGCTATATCGGGACACCAAAAACCACCTTAAGGAGTTGAGATGACGATGATAAATGCGAAGTCATCAATGATGAATATTGAAGGGAGAAGAGATCAATGGTGTAGATGTCAATAAGGTTTAATGACTAGGATTAAAAACCTTAGTCAGATTGATGGTAGTGGATAGTCTGGGTATTTCTAGTTTCGACGGATAGGGACAATTGTGGCTTCCATTTTTTCTCCCTGATAAAATGTTGAAAAGAATGCATGTGTCATCAAGTCAGGATGATTAATAATTTTGGTGGATTCTATAGATAAATTACCGACGATGACACCCAACACTTGGATAAGACACAATGTCATCTCATTGGGTTCCATGGATGAAGGAATGGGTATCGATGAGTGAAGGAGCTAGTGACTAGAGACATTGGTGCATGGTTGTAGCACCAATTTCTTGGAGGATAGTAGTATTAGCACCCATACAAACAAACGTTCATTTGTTAAGGGAAGGTTAGAACCATCTCAAGAGCACTAAAGTTTAAGTTCCTAGTTGTGTACAAGGATGATATTTGGGATAGATGAGACGAAGATTCTGTCACCCTGTTAAAGGAGGATTTGGGGTACATGAATTTTTAAGAGAGCGCTCAATCTTTGAAGAAAAAGAAGAGTTCATTCTAACTCTACATATGTGGTTTTTAGGCTGGTAGGACTACATTAATGATCTAGGAAAAAAAATGAAAACAATTAAGAGACTCAAATCCCTAGCTCATCATCAATATCATAAATGGAAAAACATAGAGGCAGACACATGAAGAAACATTGTTCCTCAAACTTGATATTTTGTATATGGAATATATCACATATCTCTTATACCTCGAGATATTCTTATCAGTCTTGATCTTCAAGTAGTGGGAGTGAAATTGCCATATGCCAAGAAAGATCTTAAGGCCATGAACCTAATGGTGTCAAATGGAGAAAAGAGGAGAAAAGAGTGAGATAGGGGTATTAAATTTCTCATAAGTAGAGTCCCCCAAGGTGAAGCTCCTATGAAATATGAAATTGAACATGTTCTCTAGGCATAAAGGATGAGCTCAAAATTGGCTTGGGCAATGGCTTGTCAATGGATCATATGCTAGAGGATGATAGACTAAATTTTCTCAACTTGTTCCCAATCCACATAAGTCAAAATAGGTCCTCAAACATCATCCCCATACTCCCCATATGACACATGGTTTTAATCATCATATCACATAATAAAAACTTTATTGGTATGTTTTGAATATGAAAAGAGAAACATTAGCCTCTAGCACTAGTCGAAATTGTCTATTTTGTTACTAAACAACAACTAAAAACTGGATATATATGACTATTTTTGAGTTGGAGACTATTAGAAGTCTCTTTTCACCTGAATAAATCCCAGTTGTATATTTCTTAGTCATTACAAATAAAATTTAGTCGAGTGAAAATAGATTGATAATTTGTTGTTAATAGTCACTAACTAAAAAATAGTCATGTGTATCATATTTTTAGTTTTTTTAGTAAAACATTACTCATTTTGTACT
>ML780643.1:605848-634313 GCA_009831015.1 Picea engelmannii | reverse complement strand
ATAGATGAAGATGGATCAATGAGTTGTCATTGATACATGATGAAGATGGATCGATGTGGTTCCATTGGTATATGATGCATTGTTGGAAAAATGTATAGATGAATCATTATTGTCTTATCATGATTGATAAGGTGCACAAATGGGTGAACTCCAAAGTGGTCCCCTTATGGTGAAAGCCCTCACGGGAAGACGCTTTATGGATTGAGTTATCCTAGAAGAAAGATTAGGGAACCCATGCTTAATTGTGGAATAATGAGATGAAGGAAAGTCAATTTTTCAGGGAAAATATCCTATATGGATATTTCTTGTCATGTCATTTCTGGTGGTATGTGCAATGTCATATAATTCCTCACAGTAGAGAGTTATGGCCATGAGAAGTTGGAGACCCCAGGTTTGGGTAATGGACCGAAGTTTGTTTGATGGGTAATGGTATGGGTTATGATATATTTTCAGATAATACTATTCTATATGGATAGTACATGTCATGTCATATTTAGTGGTATGTAGAACGTCACATAACTCCTCACGGTTTGAAAGTTATGGCCTTACGAAGTTGGAGGACCCTCATATGTCATCTAGAAGCCCCAAAATGTCAAAGTAATCAAAGTGGTTTAAGAGATTTTAAAAGGTAAATAATAATGTGAATTGATGAGTGTATTATAATTCAAACTGAATAAAAAATAAATTATTTCAATAATAAGTTTAATGGAGAAATTAGAAGTGGACCCAACCCTAAAATAAGGAAAGTGGGGCCAAGTGACCTAGAAGATGTTTTTAAGGAAGCTACTTGGAGAGTATAAATAAGAGGCAAGGCTCTCTCATTTGAATCACACTTGAGAATATTGAATATATATAGGTTTATGAGGTTTACAAATGATATCTAAGCCGAAATTCTGAGGAAAGTGAAGAAAAGAAGGCCGAAATGCAAGTAGGGATAAATTCTTTTGATGGTGCTTTCTAAGGTATGTTATTTTCCGGTCATCTCACCATTTTCGCTATAACTTTTTTTCTATAATGATTCAGATCCTTAAATTGCTATGAAATTGAGAAAACATATCCAAGTATCAGTGGTTAAAAATTCAGCATGTGGGTCGTTGTACTTTGGAAGTTACACTCTATGGAAAATGTGGCCAGTCCCGAAACTAGTCAAAATCATGTGTTTCGGGTAAAAACGTCATAAATTATTCATAACAGATCCAAATTCAACGAGACCAATTTTTTTGGTTATATTATAGTCTGTATTATTCTCTGTAACATTTTCATATCTATTCATCAAATGTTTTGTGCGGGGCATTCTCTACAAGGTCGCTCTCTAGAATAAGCGAGAATTTAGCAAGGTATGTCATTTTTGCTATAAATCCTTTTATGAGAGGTTCCAAGTAGTGAAACTTGGAGGAATTGCATAAAACACACTGAATAATTTTTTTTATCAGTTTCATATCTTTATTCAGTACAGGTACAAAGTTATGATTATTTCAAGTTAGGGTTGTTGACTAATCCAAAACTAGTGATGGTTGAGACAAGAAATTGATGAGTTGGCACATACATGAGGTGTATAGTTGATGATGTTGGTACATATTGATGATTAATTGTTGATGAGTAGTTGACACATGATTGGTATATACTTGGTACATGGTTGGATCCACTTGTTTATGGTACAGGTTGATTACAGGTTGTTTGGCATAGGTTGGTGCATGGTTGATGCTCTTGTTTATGGTACAGATTAATATTTGTTGATGATTGTTTCTTCATCTCAGTTGGTGCTGAGAATGAAAGATGAGTCTTGCATATAGATTTGGTGATCTTGTAGAGTTGTACTCTATTCATTTGTTGTTGATAAACCCCAAGGATTGTAGTCCGTAATAAAAAGAAAATTGTACATACATCTTGTGTTCTTTGTGTTCATTGTGGTGATGACTTGTTGATGATATATTGCTGATATATGTTGTTGACATGTTCTCACATCTAACTGGTTATAAATGACAACAATGGGTAATGAATAAATGTTGAATTCTAATTGATGATTTTTTGTGCACGAGGGAAGTTTTGGGAAAAAGAGCCCCACACTCATTCACCCCCCCTCTAAGTGTGGTAGGTGTGTCCAACACTGGGAGTCTCTAAGTGCCGAAGAGGCTTGATGCTCCCTCAAAAGGCTATGAAGAGTGTTGAGCACTTTTTTTAGCACTGTGTTAGGCTTATTAGGAGGGCGCTCATGCTCTGTTCAAAATATGGAGGGGGCATTACCCAAAAAAATGCACAAAAATGCCAAAAACAAGCTCGACGCTCCACTAAGGGGCTAGGGAAGTTCTGCTCGATTTCTGAGTGCTTTGATAGGCATTTCTGTCGATTGTTAGCGCCATATTCAAATTGTAAATGGGGCACTGCCAAAAATTACATAAAAATGCCCAAAAAACCTTGGTGCTCCTCTAAACGTTTAGGGGAAGCATTTTACAAAAATGAGATCACCTTGGTGAGCCCTTTATAGGAGTGTTGGTTCTCTGATGGGATATTAAATGGAGAGATGTCATCATAAACAAAGAAAAAATTATTTTTTAAGTTTTTATTGCCCAAAAATTTATCTATGTAACATGACTAATGATCTTTGATTGATGATAATTGTAGGTAAATTTGGTGAAAGTCATGATTAAGTGGAAAGAAAGAGATCATGAGCTCAATGATGTGGTTTCCTTGCAAATTCCTTGATCAAGGGTTGCATTGAGGAACTACGGTCTCCTCAAGTTCTATAACATGAAAAATATGAAGAAGGAAGTTCTCCTTCTCGAGTACATGATAGGGTTGTGGAACACTACAGAACAGGGGTTCCCGATTGGGACAAAATTGCTTACCATTGAGTTGGAGGATGTGTATTTCCTAACCGGCCTCTCAAAGAGAGGGGCTCCTGTTATATTATCTGGACAAACCTAGATAATTCAATCAAATAGAGAAAAGGAAGAAGATTTACCTTTTTGCGATGTTTGTCCTTGCCCAGTCCAAGTTGATCCTTGATCCCCAAGCTCTTCAACAAGTCCTGCAATCTAATAACAACAAAGAAAAAACAACTTCCTATTCTACCATGATTAATTCAAAACTAGATCTATCTATCAACGACAAGTTCAAGTAGGCATACACAACCTTGAGAGAAATAAGACAAGCACATGTATTAATGAGAACTGTATAGCAATAATTACAGACCTTTGATGAAGTTGTAGTAGGCTTGCCAAGCTCTCCTTGTCCAACCCCTTGCTCAAATGATCCAAAAAAAAAGAGACTATGCTTCACTGATTATCTCCCTTATGAGATCATAAGTTTGATGCCTTCAATGTCTCCACAATACCACTTCTCATGAGATCATAAGTTTGGTATCTCTAAAACTCCATCTATATCTTTCACCATGAGAAGGCCTCCTTATATAAACTTGGAGAGACTCAACCACCTTAGATATTCTTGGGATAGGTTGAGGATCCTTCTCCATAAGTTGTGAATCTTCCCTAAGATCCAGCCTTGACCTCAGATTCGAATCCAGCTAACTCCATAGATGAGGGGGATTTTTACCTGATTTTCCTCAACAGCCCAAGATTTCCTCAAACAGCCTAGTGCTCCCCTAGAATGGGTCACAGAGTGTTGCAACACTCCCCCAAAGGAGGGAAAGGATATATGGAACTCCGTAACAGTGGGTAGGGAAGCGCTTCCCAAAATTTCCTCAAAAAATCTCAGCGCCCCCCAGAAGGGTGCACAGAATGCTGGAACACTCCCCCAAATAAGGTCAAGGATCCCTGGTACTCCCTGACATTGGGTAGGGGAGCATTGGCCTTCAAAATTCATTTTTAAGTGGTGTTTTTCATGAAAAAAACTTTGTACTCTTCATCAAATGATTTCTTCTTCTTTAACCATTCTCTAAGGGTGTCTTCAAGTGTTCCTTGTGATGTCGTGCGAGTGTTAAGCCCTAATATTGGCTCATTACCCCTTAATTGGGGCATATTATATTAGTAGTGTTATTTTATTTATGTTAGCTTTAGGCCATTAGTACCTCCTAGTCTCCTATATATACCAAGGAGACATTTTCATTTTGAATCATCTTGTACTTGAACATTTAAGTGGGGTAAAAGGAGGTTTCCCCATCGAAGAGGCTTATTATCTGAAATTATCTCTTTTTCAAGGTGTTGAGTACTTTTTCTGAGGTTTTTCTATGCTATATTGATATTTGGTTCTTAACATATGGTATTAGAGCTCAAGGTCTTGGGGTTTCACTGCTACATCTGAGACACCTTGGAATTTTCTCTATACCTTTTTTTCTACATTGTTTCCAAAGGAACGACTTGGAGGATATTTATTAGACGGCTCAAGGTACGTTGGGTTCAAAATTCATCTCTCGAGGCCTTACAATTTTGGAGATACAACCTGTACAAGATAGGGTTATGGAATCATCCTGAACTGAGTCATTGCAGAATTGTTTCTATAAAACCTTTTCTGTAACGTTTCAGACCCTACACTCTGGAGGCCATTTATAGAAATTAGTAAGGTATATGTGGTAAATATTTCAGATTTTGTGTCATATTAAATTTGTAGATACACCTTGTGTAAGATAGGGTATCTGACTAGTCCTATTGACTAGTCTCAAGAATGTGTTCTAGGTAAAGAAATCATAACGTCTTCCTAGAGTATCAAAATTGAGTGGGACATGTTGCATTAGATCGTGGATAGTCTGTAGTATTTTGGGTGTGAGTTTCATAATTTTATATCAATTATTTTGTGCGAGGCATGCTATACAAGTGAGATATCCTGGAAAGGCCAAAAATCGATAAGTTGTAGGGTAGTTACCGTAAATTCCACTTGGCACATCCAATTTTGATCAGACCTATGGAATTGCAAAGAAAACATTTCAGAGAACTACATAAAAGAAAGTTTCATACCCAGAAAGGCCAAAACTTGGGAGATACAACAAAAGAAATATTGTTTAGCAGAACTACCTCAAAATCAAGGTTCAAAAGTGATACTTGGCCAACATGCCACCCAAAAAGGGAACTTCTACACCAAATCATACTTGGACTCTTGATGAAGGTGAAGAAATGCGTAGGAACATAAATGATTTACAAAAGAAGATAGTTACAAAAGATGAACTACAAGAGATGATGGAGGGTTTAAAAGGGGAGATCATGGAAGTATTGAAAAATTTCATAATAGAGAAGACACCTGAGAGTGAAAATGCATCCCATGAAATTCATAATGAGGACATAAGGAAGGTGAATCAAGAATGGAGAAACTCCAACTTTGATTTGAAGACCAACCATGTTCCTAAGATTGATGGCAAGGACACAATCACATGGATACTTCAGATGGAGCAATTCTTTGATCTCCATAATGTGCCACATACACAAAAGGTACGAATTGCTTCTTTATATTTAGAACCTAACTCAATTTGTATGGTATCGATGGCTTTTTTCTTGCAAATCACTCATCACTTGGAAAAATTTCACAGAAGAAATGATAGCACACTATGAGGATATAAGGAGAAATACCTTCTTTAGCCAATTGATAAATCTCAAGCAAAAGGGTTTCGTTACGGAGCACATTGAGAACTTCCAAAGATTGAATATAAAGGTAACTGATATTCCAGATGAGCACTTGATTGATGTATTCATGGGAACTTTAAAGGATACCATTCAACATGAGGTTCGCCTTTGGGAACCCAAATCATTGGAGAATGCATTTAAAGTGGCAAGAAATGTTAAAAGTAAAAATATGGCTATGGCTACTAGAAGGACCAATCCTAACATCTATAAGGAGAACAATGTTC
Source organism: Picea engelmannii (assembly GCA_009831015.1). NCBI lineage: Eukaryota > Viridiplantae > Streptophyta > Pinopsida > Pinales > Pinaceae > Picea > Picea engelmannii. The sequence goes on along the minus strand of ML780643.1, from coordinate 628,519 downwards.
CTTCTTCTAAAACACCTCAACCTACAAGGTTGACACCTCAACAATTGGAGGAAAGAAAAGAAAAATGTTTATGCTTTAATTGTGATAGCAAGTATAGTAAGGGACATAAGTGTGGTGAGAAGAAATTATTCTACATAGATTGTGAAGAGGAGGAAGAAGAAGAATAAGAACCATCTCAAGATGAAAATGTAGAAGCAATTTCGTCTGAATATTTGACTCCCACGATATCGTGTAATGCATTGGCTGGAATTAACACTCCTCAAACCCTCAAGATCGAAGGATATATCAAAAATAAAAAGGTAACAGTCCTAATTGATTCTGGAAGTACTCATAATTTCATTCACTATAAATTAGCCAAAGATCTCAATTGCTTTGTATATCCGGCGCCACAGTTTCAAGCAATGATTGAAGATGGAGGAACTATCAATTGCTCAAGAAAATGCAATAAGATCAATCTTACTATGGGGGAATATGTAATGAATAGTCCAATGATTTCTATACCCATGGGTGGTACAAATGTTGTACTAGGAATCCAATGGTTACAGTCATTACGAACAGTGGATTTTAATTTTCAATAACTTTTCATGAAATTTTCATTGGAAAGAAAAGAAATTGAGTTAAGAGGTATCACAGGGAAACCTGGTAAGGTGATAAGATCTAACGGCATGAAAAAATGATTAAAAAAGGGGCATCAAGGAGTTATTTCACAACTATTCTCACTAGATGTTCAACATCTAAGCCATCTATTCCTCAAGATCTCCAAAGGATCATTGATAAGAATTCCAAAGTATTTGAAGATATTGCCAAAGGTCTTCCACCCACTCAAAATCATGATCATGAAATTCACCTAATTCCTGAGAGTGTTCCTCCTAACATCAGGCCATACAGATACCCTTACGCCCAGAAGAGTGAAATTGAGGGCATGCTTGAAGAAATGTTAGAGGATGACATTATTAGACCTATCCAAAGTTCTTACTCTGCACCAGTGGTAATGGTATTCAAGAAAGATAATTCATGGCGTATGTGTCCTGATTATAGAGAGATCAACAAGATCACTATTAATGATAAGTTTCTCATTCCTGTCATTGATGAATTGTTAGATGAACTACATGGAGCAATCTATTTCACAAAATTGGATCTTCGTTCAGGGTATCATCAGATCAAAATGAAGGAAGAAGATATCCCAAAAACAACATTCCAAACTCATGAAGGCCATTATGAATTTTTGGTCATGCCTTTTGGCCTTACAAATGCACCTTCCACATTCCAAGGGTTGATGAATTCCATTTTCAATCCCTTCCTTCGAGAATTTGTTTTAGTATTTTTTAATGATATACTAATCTATAGAAAGTCTTGGGAGGATCATGTGCGACATGTTGACAAGGTGCTACAACTACTAAAGAAGCAACAACTATATTCCAAACCATCCAAATGTTTCTTTGGAGTAAAGGAGGTAGAGTATTTGGGTCATATTGTATCTCATGAAGTTGTCAAGGTAGACCCTAACAATATTAAGGCCATGATGGACTGGCCATTTCCCAAAACATTTAAGAATCTTAGAGGATTTTTGGGTTTGACAGGTTACTATTGCAAGTTTGTTTGGAACTATGGAAGAATAACATCACCTTTAACGACACTAACTAAGAAGGATGCATTTTCATGGACTCCATAGGAAACTAAAGATTTTGAGAAACTTAAAGAGGTGATGTGTAAAGCTCTTGTCTTGACCACTCCAGACTTCACAAAAACCTTCATTGTGGAATGTGATGCCTCAGAAAATGGAATTGGTGTTGTCCTAATGCAAGAAGGAAGGCCCCTGGATTTTGAAAGTCAACCACTCAAGGGAAAGGACTTACACAAACCCATTTATGAGAAGGAAATGATGGCAATACTACATGCATTGAAGAAATGGTGTCCTTATCTAATAGGAAGGCACTTCAAGGTAAAAATAGATCATTATAGTCTTAAATACTTCTTGGAACAAAGACTGTCTTCAGAAGAACAACAAAAATGGGTGACCAAGATACTGGGTTATGATTTTTAAATCCTCTCTAAAAAGGGGAAGCAAAATGTTGTGGCAGATGCACTCTCAAGAAAGGATGAATATGTTGAGGCCTTTCTCTGTGCTATCTTGATCATCCAACCTGATTGGATAATAGAAGCAAGGGATGAATGGAAGAATGACGAAAAAGTGTGGACTCTCATTCAAAGGTTGCAGCAGGATTCCAATGCATCAGATACATTTACATGGAAAAATGATTCACTATGGTACAAAGATTGCTTATATTTATGTAAGAACTCCCAACTCAAACAAAATGTACTTTTGGAATTGCACACCTCTCCAGTAGGATGGCACTCGGGATTTTTGAAAACCTACCATAGAGTCAAGAAAGATTTTTTTTGGGATGGACTTAAAACTGATGTTCAAAGGTTTGTGGCAGAATGTTTGGTTTGCCAACAAAATAAGGTGGAAACAATTAACACCCCAGGTCTTTTACAACCATTATCCATCCCAAGTCAGCGTTGGGAGTAGGTTTCCATGGATTTCATCACAGGGTTACCAAAGTCTAGTGTAAAGAGTGTAATCATGGTTATTGTTGATACACTGACCAAGTATGCACACTTTTGTGCACTCTCTCATCCCTTCAAAGCTAGTACAGTTACCACCACATTCATGGAGACAGTTCAAAAGCTACATAGCAGCCCCAAGATTATTGTAAGTGACAGAGATCCCATCTTCACTAGACATTTTTGGACATAATTATTTACTTGTTTGGTTACTCAATTGGCTCATAGCTCATCCTATCATCCTCAATCTAATGGACAAATCAAGATAGTGAACAAATGTTTGGAAGGATACCTTCGTTTCTTTGTCTTTGATAAACAAACACAATGGTTCAATTGGTTACCCTTGGCAGAATGGTGGTATAACACTTCCTTTCATACTGCAACAAAAATGATACCATTTATGGAACTTTATGGATAACCCACTCCTTCCATCACTTCTTCTCTAAGAGAAAAATCTAAGGTTCAAGCAGTGGAAGATCACATCGAGAATCAACAACAAGTTCTCCAAATATTAAAGGACAACCTGACCATGGCACAAAATTGCATGAAACAACAAGATGATCAACATCGTAGTGAAAGAAGTTTTGAAGTAGGGGATTGGGTGTTTTTAAGACTACAACCATACAAACAGATGCCCCTCAAGAAAGCCAATAAGGATAATAAAGTATCACCAAAGTACTATTGCCCTTATAAGGTGTTGCAAAAGATTGGTACTATGGAATACAAATTGGAGTTTCCTGCATCATCATGAGTACACTCAGTTTTCCATGTTTCATGCTTAAAGAAGGTTATAGGCAACAAGATCCCAATTCAAACTATATTTCCAGAACTTGATGGGGAAGGAAAAATCATATTGGAGCCTAAAGCCATCGCTGACACAAGAATTCACCAGATGAGGAATAGATCCATTTCAGAGTATGTCATTAAATGGAGGAAACTACCAGCTGAAGATTCCACTTGGGAAGATGAGTCTTTCATACAGAAGCATCCAGAGTTACTCAAGTGTTGTGGACAACACTTGTCTCAAGGGGAGGGGCATGTTAAGCCCTAATATTGGCTCATTACCCCTTAATTGGGGCATATTATATTAGTAATGTTATTTTATTTATGTCGGCTTTAGGCCATTAGTACCTCCTAGTCTCCTGTATATACCAAGGAGACATTTTCATTTTGAATCATCTTGTACTTGAACATTTAAGTGGGATAAACGGAGGTTGCCTCCTCGAAGAGGCTTATTATCTGAAATTATCTCTTTTTCAAGGCGTTGAGTACTTTTTCTGAGGTTTTTCTATGCTATATTGATATTTGGTTCTTAACAGCGAGACACAACATAGGAAAGATGACTGTATGTTGTCTGTGACACTTATGGCCAAAATGAGACACTTGCGACACTTGTAATGATGAAAATAGGTCATCATTGAAATGAGTAATTTTTATGTGTAACATAGAGGGAGGGAGAGAGGGTAAGAGAGATATAGAGAAGGGAGGTAGAGAGAGTGGGAGAGGCTGTAGAGGGGAAGAGAGAGAGAGAGAGAGAGAGAGAGAAGGGAGGTACAGAGCGTGGGAGAGTGGTAGAAAGAGAGAGGGAGAGAGAGTGAGGGGATAAGAGAGGTAGAGAGAGATGGAGGGGGAGAGATGGGGACAAGAGTTGGGTAGATAGAGGAAGGGAAATAGGTAGATAGGGAGAGATCGTTAGAGGGGATGGGCGAGATATGGGGATAGAGAGAGAGAATGAGTGACTTTTAGGAACCCATCCTCCCTAACTCCTCATTTAGGTAGAATAATATATTTTACATGTAATAAAGGGTGACATTAGTTTATAAGGCCTATTTAATAAATGAGAACAATTCAATGTACGAATACCTAATATAAACTTCCACTTCTAGAAATATCTTCCACTAGAAGGTTCTTTACAAGATAGAGTTAGTATAAATAAGAGTAGGAGGCATACACAATTTTGTCTTGAGAATTATTGTAACAGAGTGTTACTATGTTGGAGGTTTCTCCCTGAAAGAGGCAAGTGAACATTGTTTCCTATCAATAAAGGTATTATTTTGGTGTTATGGTTTCATATATTGTGTTGTTATGATGTTATTCTCTACAATATTTTTGTTTTGGCTATTATAATAGATCTGGTACCTTACAAGTGGTATCAAAGAACTTTCCTTAGTAGAAAATTGTGGGTTATTTTTTCAGGGTAGAGATGTATTCTGACATCTCAAAGCTATAGATATATGTCATTCAACACATAAATCCATGGTCATGGAAGCATACATGCAAGAACTAAAACTCATACTTAATTTCACATTGTTGGCCACCCTTGTAACCCTTGTTGGTACCCCTTCAAGTGGTAGTGCATCAGACAACACTTGTATATGGATCAACCTAGATATCCTGAATCCCTCCATAGATACACTGATCGACTGTCTAAATTTTATAGTTCCACCAAGAACAAAACTTGAGAAGATACTCTCTAGTACCTCGGCAATTGGGTAGTACATTTAATGGTACGGTCTAGCCTCCTTAGTTGGTGTTGTAAGATATTGGGCCGAGTACTACTATTTGACCCCACATGTATATCAAAGAGCTATAGCACTGGGAAAACCCTTGTCTATAGAAACCCTCCACACCCTCACCCTTGGGATGTAAAAAAAACAAAAAATACAAGATTTATTGTTGTGCAACCTTGCCTCCTACATTCAAGTTGCAAAATTCCTACACATTTCTTTCTGTTAAAAATTTGGCCATTTCGACACTGCAGTATTATTCAGATCAGAGTATAACTCCACATAAGAAAAAAAAATATTATATTGGTCCCACCAACACCCTTATTTGGTACCTATCCCTTTGGATTCCTCTCCTCACCATAATCGTAGTGGTACCTTTCATTTTCAAGCCTTTTTTCAGTGGACCTGACCCCCTTTCCTGATGCCCCTTTTTGCCACCTCTCCCATTATATTCCCATTTTCTAATTGATCATTGTGGTACCTATCACTCATAATTCCTTATTTTCTTTGGTCCCACCCATATCCTTTCCTTTACAAGAACCCGTCATATCCAAATGGCCAACACTCACAACCAAGATCTACAAGCTCTCATCACTAAGACCAAGGAGTCCCTCTGCCAAGTGAATTTTGAGATTGCTTCCACCAATTCCCATATTGAAAAATTAGAGAACCACATCCAACAATAATTTGATGCCATGGATTCCAAATTCATGGGTCAATTTTCCACCCTCTAGTTTTTTGTCAACGGGTTGTTGAATTTCCCCCAGGACCCTTCCTTCTCAGACCAACCGCTCTACTTAGATGGTTTTGATTCCTCCTATTCTATGTTTTTTCATTCCAAATAATTCATCATGACCCCCATCCTCCCCAATTTGAGGTCAATAATTTTTATGGCTCTAAACCCATGGGTTGGGTCACTCAAATCGAGCACTATTTCTCTATGCATGGCATTATCAATGAGTTATTCTAACTTCATTATCTTGTACTCTATCTAGATCATGAATGTTGGCAATGGTGGTAATGGAATATGAATGCATGCGAAGGTATATTGCATGGACCCAATTTGTTTTAGAGCTCTATCAATGCTTTGAATTTGACACCCACTATTTAGGATGTTTGACTAAGTTGAAACAATCAAGCATAGTGGAAGACTTTATAACTACCTTTGAGCATTTGGCCTTCAGAGCATAGGGCATGACATATTCATTCTTCTGGTAATTCTTTATTGGTGGCCTAAAGGATGAAATCCAAGCCCAGGTCCTCATGGCTCACCCTCAGACTTGATTGGAACATACTAAATGTGCCAAAGAATCCCAACAATTTGTTTTTTCCCAGAAAAAAAACCCATATTTTGTTCCTCTCCCTCACCCCACAAATCTTCCCCCCCTTCCACTCCCCTCAAGGTCCAAAAATTAAATCGAGATGAAATGGATGAGCACCAACTCAAGGGTCTTTGCTATAATTATGATGAAAACTATTTTCTCGGGAACAAGTGTAAGGAACAAATTTTTTTTATCGCCATTTCAAAGGATGTTGATGAAGAAGAAGTTTTAGCTCCTCCTACTAAAGAGCTACTCCTTATCTATGCTACTACGGATCTCATTAACCCACCTGGAGTTGACCCCCTAATTTCATTGCATGCTATCATTGGATTGTCTACTTCACAAACCCTTAAGTTCATTGGCTATATTAAGCATATGGATGTCATCATCCTTGTTGATAGTGGAAGCACCCATAACTTTATTCACAACAACATTTCCTAGGAAACCAATTTCTATATTCATGTCATCAATAATTTTCAAATCATGATAGCCAATAGCAGGTCCATGAAATGTGGTTGGAATTATGAAAATGTACATCTTCAAATTGGGTAGCACCACCTGGAATATTATATGTTTTCCATCGACATGAGCGATTGTGAAATTGTGCTAGGTGTTGAATGGTTACGCACTCTAGGATCCATTCTAATGGATTTTAAGAAAATAACCATGAAATCCCACTAGGAGGTACAACAATATCAATTCCAAGGAATCACAACAAGTTCTCCTAACATTGGCAGTTCCCATCGAATAGAAAATCTTCTCAAGAAAGGTTATTGAAGTATCATTTCCCAACTCCATTCCATTCAAGAAGTTGAGACACCCTCTGTGCATCTTGACCTCCAATGTATCATATCTAAACACCAAGATGCTTTTTCTACTTCTCAAGGAATTCCCCCTTCTTATGTTGTTCATGATCATTCCATTCCCCTTGTTCTTGATATTCTTCCTCCCATTGTTCAACCTTATCATCATATCTTTTCCCAAAAGAATCAAATTGAGAAAATCATGCAAGATTTTCTCCAAGCAGGTGTTATCCTCCCTAGTAATAGCCCCTATTGTTATCTTGTGGTCATGGTACTTAAGAAAGAATGCACTTGGTGCATGTTTCCTGAATTTTGTGCCCTCAATAAAATCACCATCAAAGACAAGTTTCCTATTCATGTTATCGATGATCTCTTGGATGAATTGAATGGTTCTCAATACTTAAATGAACTTTATCTATGTTTTGGCTACCACCAGATATGTATGAAAGAAGTAGACATTCCAAACACTGCCTTTAGAACTCATGAGTGTCACTATGAGTTCTTGTTCATGTGCCCCTTTGGCCTGTTTAATGCCCCCTCCACCTTCCAAAGTCTCATGAATCATATCTTCTATCCTTTTCTTCATCATTTTTCTTAGTTTTCTTTGATGATATTCTCATCTATAGTAAAACTTGGGCATCCCATTTTTCCCATGTGGATCAAGTTCTCCATCTACTCTCTAAGCACCAAATTTTCCTCAAACAATATAAATGTTCCTTTTGAGACTCAGAAGTGGATTACCTCAGTCATATTGTGGGAAAGGGCAGTGTACAAGTGGATCGTAAGAAAATTGAAGCTATGCAGGATTGTTCTTGCCCTAAAAATATTAATATATTGCATGGATTTTTGGTTTTTACAAGTTATTATCATAAGTTTGTTAAGAATTATGGAAAAATTGTGGCACCTCTCACTAATATCCTTAAAAATAATCTGTTCACTTAGAATCTAGTATCTGACCAATCCTTCCAAGACTTGAAAGATGTTATGTGCAGGACTCCGGTACTCACCCTTCCCGACTTCAGCAAGAATTTTTTCTTGGAATGTGTTGCTTCCAAAAAAGGAATTGGGGCAGTGCTCATCCAAGATGGTTTACCTTTGGAATTCACTAACAAATAACATTCAGAAAGACAATTGGGAAAATACATCTATCAAAAGGAAATGTTGGCTATTCTGCATGCCAGGGATCTTTGGCATCCTTATCTATTGGGGCAATGCTTCCAGATTAAAAATGATCACTAGAGCCTGAAGTATTTTTTGGAACAAAGGATTTCATCCTTGGAGCAACAAAAATGGGTCACCAAGCTATTTGGATATGATTATGAGATCATTTATAATAAGGGAAAATAAAATGTGTTTTTTTATGCTCTTTCCCGAAAATATGAAGAAGAAGGGTCCCTCTTTTCCCTCTCCTTCATTGTACCCCAATTGGCTCCAAACTACTCGTCAGGAATGGTTGCAAGATCCCAAAATATCTTGTTTAATCCAATAATTGAAAGCAAAGTCTCTGACTTCTCTAGAGTAATCTTGGAACAATAATGAGTTTCGCTATATAGGAAATCTTTGTATAAGTAAAAAATCACAACTTAAATCGACGTTGTTTTATGAGATTCATGCTTCACCCATCGTTGGGCATTCAGGGTTTACCAAAAGTTATTAAAGGTTCAAACGTTCTTTTTTCTGGGATGGTACGAAACAAGATGTCCACATCTTTGTGTCTGAATGTGATGTCTATCAATGCAACAAAGGAGAAACAATCAAATCCCCTAGAATACTCCAACCCCTTCCAATTCCTCCTTCTATTTGGCAGGATATCTCTATGGATTTCACTACGGGCCTCCCTAAATATGGAAACAATACAATCATCATGGTGGTGGTTGATCGTCTTTCCAAATATGCTCATTTATGTTCTCTACAACATCCCTTCACTACATCCACAATGGTCCAAGTTTTCATGAATAATATCTTCAAAATTCATGGCATGCCCCATTCTATTGTCTCTGAAAGAGATCCCATGTTCACCAGAATTTTTTGGAAATAATTGTTCAAGCTACAGGGCACCCAATTACATCTCAACACCACTATCATCCCTAGACTGATGGCCAAACTGAAGTTGTCAAAAAAAAATTGGAAACATATTTGTTTTGTTTTTCATCTGAGAGACAAAATCAGCGGGCTAAGTGGTTACCACTAGATGAATGTTGGTACAACACATATTATCATACATCTACTCACATGAAGCCTTTTGAAGTCATCTATGGAAAAATCTACAATAATTTCTCTCATACATGCCAAGTGGCTCAAAGGTTTAGGAGGTTGAAAAAAATATTACAGCAAAATTGGTGATGGCTCAAAATAGCAAGAAGTAGCAAGTCAATCAAGGTCATTTTGAACATCAAATCATTGAAGGGGACCAGGTGTTTTTACGTCTACAACCTTATAAGAAGACCTCACTTAAATATGACCATTTTCAAAATCTTTCTCCTAAATTTTATGTTCCTTATGCCATTCTCAAGTGTGTGGGGCCCATCACCTACTAATAATCTCTTCCTATTGATTCTAAGCTCCATCCAGTTTTTCATGTCTTGTGCTTAAAGAAGGTGATTGGAACTAAGTGCCAAACTCAAGCCAATCTCCCTGAGTTGGATAAATAAGGTTCCATTTGGTTGCATCCCCAAGAAATCTTGGACCAATGTGAATTTCATCTTCATCAGTGCACCAGCTTGGAAGTGTTAGTGCAATGGAAAGATACAACTCCAGAAGATGCCACCTGGGAGCCTTCTACCATTTTGCAACAATTTCCTCATCTCAAGCCTTGAGGAAAAGGTTTTTTTTCAAGGGGGAGGACATGTTAGGGACATATCCTCCCTAACCCCTCATGTAGGTAGAATAATATATTTTCCATGTAATAAATACAAACATTAGTTTATAAGGCATATTTAATAAATGAGAACAAGTCAATGTAAGAATACCTAATAGAAGCTTTCTCTTCTAGAAATATATTTCGTTATAAGGTTCTTTAGAATATGGAATTAGTATAAATAAGAGTAAGAGGTGTTAGAACTTGGTAAATTGTTGGGATGAAGAGAAACTACATACTAAGGTAGCCTAAAAACCAAATTTAAGACTGGAAAATATCCTTTCCAATCTAGAGAGGGCTCTCTCTGAGACTTAGTCTCGGATAGATAATGACTTTGGATTGACGGCTAGATTTATATGCTTGAGAAAAAAAAAAATCTGGTGTCGTTGGCAAGGAAGTATAGTACTTTGGTCTATGGATTCAACACCCTAGAAATGAGAGAAATCAATCATTAGTAAGGGAAAATTTGAGAGGATAAGGGCTAAATAGGAAATGGTATTTCATTTTCAATGTCGTTGTGTATTGTGGAAGAAGGAAAAAACATGAAGAAAATTAGAGCACCGTTAAAGATGAATTCCAACCTACTTAGAAGAAATATACATAGTTTAAATGGTTGAGTCTAAACCACTGTGCAATGAATTTTAAACCCCTTAAATATTCCCAATTTAAACAAATGAAACAAACATGAATTTGCAGGAAACAGGAAGTACATACGAAGGTAAGATCACAATACATCAAACCACCACCATTAGAATATTTTCGTCAAAGCTTCAAGACCTCTACATTATATTCCCATCAAATTCAAAAAATCACATTCAAGAGTCCTCTGTCTACACTACTTTTCCAACCAGGCTTACATAAAAATGATACAATATATAGAAAAATAATTCTCTCTTGGGATGCTATGCCTTGAATTACTTTACCATAGAATCTCATATTCAGTTACTCCCCCCCGCCTCGGGACAACCTTTCAATAGAGTTTACCAAAAATAGAATCTCGACTACGCCCAATCATAACATAACCAACATATTTGTCTCACTCATTCAATCATGAGTAATATTCAATCTTCAAGTTGTGATAAATCAATGTTTTATTTCAAGGGGTTCCTGAATAATTGAGTGTACTATTGGAAACTCTATCACCTTTGTATAATGGGCTCTGGTTGCTGCTGCATGATCACTAGTTGTAGCATGCACATGGCGAGTTGGTGTAGAAGACGTCTATTTGCGATCGCTTGTGCAACTCAAGGTGGTAGCAAGGGTTGGGGGACCATACATCTCTTTCCAAAACTAGCATGTGTTTCATTTATACATGCCCTCCTTAGTAGGTAATTTTACAACATCTACGTGACAAATATTCACTGCACAAGTGTCACGTCATAATTCTTGTTAACCTAAGAAAACAGGATATGCATGAAGAAATATTCCATGCCACGATCCCAAAAAAAAAAAATGGGGTTGTCTTATTCATGCCTCTAGCCTCACCTACAACCTTAAAAATATGAGTTTTTTTCTTAAGGACCAGTTCTATTTGCTCAGACTCTTCACCTATCTCCATGAAACTATGTTTCCTTTCAATTTTTCTTGAGCATAGGCAAGAGTTGCGTAGGCGTTATCGATGGCTGGTCTGTACTCCTTGAAATGCTCTATGATTCTTTCTTCTCACACCCTTTGTTCTTCCCGCAACTGGACAATTACATCTTGTGCCTCTGTGAGTTGTTTTTTGAGCCAATTTACGTTCCCTACTCGACTCTGGGACACTAGAATTTCAATAGTCCTTTCTTCCAGTTGTCTTCTTAACTCTCTGTTTTCTTGATAAATATCAGCAATAATGTGTTGTGCTTTCTTCAACTATTGTGAAAACTTATGAACATTCACGTTTTCATCACCTGAATTCCTCTGCCTTTCATCAATTCCCTTCCTTGCACCTTCAACAGGCTCTAGCTGAATGGTGTGCATGGGAAATATCTTGGAAACAGACTTGGTTCATGGTTTACTAGGAGCTTGGATCTTCTTAGTTTTATTAGTCAACCTTGGCCTCCCTCTTTTTCGTGATGTTGGCTGATGGGACAACGAGTCTTCTATTTCCTTTCCCTTTCCTTTTCCCAGGACATCTTCCTTTCTCACCCCTATGATATGGAATGTTGTTTCCCTTGCAGATAGAGGAATATCTCCTTTGGGGTCTTTGGGGATGTCAGCCGAAATCATAAATGAATCCCAGTCCTTGCTCAAATGTCTCAATTCTTCGACCACTAACAAATTGATTAATGAAAAATTGGATAAATTGTTCCACGGTTGGTCATCCTTGGCCTGGACATTGATTACCATATTTCCCAATATTCGATACAATAAGAAAGGTATATTCAAAGTGTTTTTCCCTGTGAAGTGCATCAACAACCTGATGTGATATGGGTACACCCTGTCAAATCTTCCTTCCTAGGTGAAATATCTTCTAATTACCTTTATAAGTTTTTGGAAAATATCTAAGAGGTACTGTCTTGGAACATCGGCTCCAATTTTACGATTTAGACATTCGGGCTTGATGAAGTCTTTATAGCACAAAATGTCTAAAGGCATGCCTTTAAACCATTTTTCTCCGCATGGAGGGATCTCTGTCGTAGCTGACAAAGTTTCCTCCGTCACTCAGAAGGTGATTCTCGCAATGGTCGTGTTGACCCCAGTAAAATCGAGGGCTAACTTCTCATCCATCTTCGCATTATACCCTTTGATATTTTTGTAGAATCCCATACATCAAGATTGTTCAAAATATTCTCTGATTGTCGAGTCTTCGTTTATTAACTCGAGGTCCTAAGGCTTAGACCTCACACCCCTACCACTTCTCACCTTCTTTCTTATTCTTTGGGACACTGCCATGATGCTAGTATATATTTATCTCATGTGCATGGTAATGAACTGTAACACCCACTCTGCACAACAAATAAGAATGACGAACTTCGTAGATATTACAAGAAAGGCAGTAACAAAATCTTTGTGTGACAAACAAAAATCAACCACAAGCGTTCATGGTGAGGCAGTAAGGTGCGATGGAAAATTTCGATGGAGTGGGGAAACTCAGAATGATGGAAAAAAACAATGAGATACTTGTCGCAGTAGGGAATTGCGATGGAAAATTATGACACAATGTAAGAAAAGGGCGCAGTAGAAAATTACTAGGAGACTTGTTGCGAGACAGGAAATTTCGACGTAGTGATAAGGTCGACACGATAGGAGGAAATTCTGAAGGAAAAGGATGAATGTGAGAAGAAATAATTCAACCAAAACACTAATATGCAGTGACCTCCAAAGACTTTAGGCAATGACTGAAAACAATGGAGGAGACGCGGAAGAATCAAATCGACAGACTTACAATAAGACCAATGGCAATCAACTTTGACATAGAAAAGGGCTCTAGAGCTTGCAAACAAAACTATGGAAAATACACAAATTATGCAAGTAAAGGATAGGCATGCAAGGTGAACAGTATTTATACTTGAATAGATAAGGAGCAAAATCATGGAAGAGGATGATAAATCCATGGCGACGATAAGTTTTAAAGAAAGTGGAAGATTTGCACAACAAACTCATACGATAGGTACACTTTGAAGAGTGAAAAGTACAAATGATAGGAGTTCCATGAATCTTCACCTTTCTGACTTCATGATTAGGTGATGATGTTCATCATATCTTTCAATTTGATCTTTATCTCAACCACTTGCCTCAATTTTTGGCACGTAAATTCCCCCTTTTTGACATGACTCGATATTTAGGGAAAGGGACCTTTACAAATCACACATGAATAAACATTGTGTTAGCGATCAAACGCACTGGAATTTTTTTGAAGAATGATGCCTAATATTGAAGGGAACTTTTGACTACCTTCCTAAGATCAAAATTCATATTTTAAAGTACTGTTGGAAAACTTAGGATGTCTAGCTGTCAATCGACTATTTGAGCGTGTGAAAGGGCCTTTCCACGGTTGGGAAAATAGATTTTTCCCAAGGCAGTTTATTTCTGGAAAACCTGCACTTTCGGTGGTTAACTAGCCCTAAATTTATCCTTCATTAACCACCAAAAAAAGATCTTTCAGTAGTTAAAGCACCCAGTTTTTCTAGTGTTAACCACCGAAAGCCTGTCACTGCCAGAATGACCGAATTTTTTCCCAGATCAGGATTTTTTGAGTTGGAATGGTTCGAAACCTCTTCAAATGGACATTTTTCGAATTATCAAGTCAGATCCAATAGCTATTTTTGATCGATAAGGGAAAGAAGAGGTGTTTCAATCATTTTTGGTACCTTTTTCAAAGGCAGAAAATCAAGGTTTTTGCATACCTTAGCAAATTCAAATTTTATCTCTTGGAAGAGTCATCACTCAGCCTTCGAAGGCTACTCTTCACTTCACAATGACTCTACAAGATATGAAGACCATGAAATGTGGGGTTGACCTCATTTTGGGGATCATTCCCTATCTTTTGCAAATTGAATTTTGACTTTCTATATTTAGCATATCCAATCCATGCTTTTAGGATCTCAAAACTGCATTGTAAAGCTATAAAGCTAAAGATAGAACATGAGCTAATGGTTCGATTTTGAGTTCTATATGCTACTATTTTGTATGAAATACACTTTCTTTAATATATCAGCCTGCAAGCTTCTTTCATTTGTTACTGTCAAACCTTCTTTCATCTTTGTCTATGCTTATGAGTGGAATTATTTCTTTTGTCTTTGTTTAATGATCCTATGGTAACTGTCATCTTACTTTTGATTGTTAAGAAAGAATCACAAGCATCCTTGACTAGTTTGTTGACCCATCATATATATGGTTTTATGTATGTTTTGGTTAATTGATTAGTTTTCTTATCCATTTTTTATACAAACCTAACTGACAATAGCACTTGAAGGCCTTGTGTTGCATGATTATAGTTAAGACTATCTTGAGAATATAATCCAGAGTTTAAGATATTCATATTGATCCAAAACCCACACCTAATATCAAGAAAATAGTTTCCAAAAAGATTAAGTTACCAGGCATCTCTAACTTACATCCTTGGAGAGTTTCCTGGAGTGATAACAAATTGGCGTCGTTGCCGGGGAGAGGAGATCAAAGCTGAGCTTCCTTGGGAGATGATATAGATCCATCTTTGGTGATAGACAAAGCCTCGATATAAATTGGTTGTAATCATCTATCTAGCGACTCCATGAAGGACGGATCTATTGGCGACTTGACTGGTATGACATGAACAAAATCATAGCAAAGAGGTATGGCTTTTGTGATTTTTCAAAGATTGTTGGTTTCCCTAATCCAGTACCTACTAGAAATGAATGGGAAAGAAGTATTCCTAGATTTCGAGGAGAAAAGTGGGAAGTGCCAACTGAATACTTGTTGGATTTTCATGACTTTATTCACCGGCTTGAAATTGTGCTCGAGGATGTTCAAATCAATCTCTTTGAGTTTTCTTTAGAGGGGATCGCTCGTGATTGGTGTCGGTCACTTCCGGTTGCCAGTATCAGCTCTTTGGCAAATTTTCATGTTTCCTTTCATTTTTTTTGCAGAGAAATATTTCCAGCTGATCTTTTATATCCCGAATGTTGTCATGAATTTCATTTATTGACTAAGATTCAGATAGTCATGAAGAGTATAACGTTATAAGGGATACCTCTCATTGTGACCAAGACATTGATGATCTTCACGATGGTATCCATGCATGTGACAGAGTTGAATCTGTAGTAGATACTAAGGGCAACCCTCCATCTTCTGATTTGTAGACCAAGAAAGATAATCAACAGATTGACATATCAGCAGATGACAGTTTTAAATCTGCAACAAATATTGAGGACAGTCGTCAGCTTTCAGATTTGCAGACAAAGGGAAATTGCAACATACATGAAAAGGAATATGATGAGAAGAAAGGTTTAGACCAGCAGTACATCATGCATGTTTCTTTGATCGAGGTTTGGCAGTTTACAGTTAACATGCAGATCAGTGAAAGCCATCAGCAACAACATGTCAGTCTTTAGTTGGAACAAAATATTGAAGAGGTATTCCTTTGCTATTTTATTGATCCTATTGTCAATTTTTTGGAATCATTGAACAGTATAAAGATTAAGATATTCTTGTCAGATGAAGACTGCTTCTATCATTTTTTTTAGAACACATCTATGTTGGCTATGCATTCTTTTATTTTTGGAATCAAGATCAAGAATTGTGTCAACAAATAAGTTTTTGACATGGCTTCATTGGAAGCATGATTTTACTTGATTAAGAATCAGTATTGTGGTTAGAGTAGAAGTAGATAAATAATCTCTTCATCTAAGCAAGTAGACTCTTTCAGTTATTTATTGTTGAATAAGAAGAGCATTCTAGCAAACCAAATTCTGAACATCGATCCAACACCAATATTTTTACATATCTCATTGATTCTACATCAAAATCCTAATGCACTAAGATACAATTTAAGTCACATATTGATACACTAGCCAGTGTAAGTGCCAGGTTACAGGATATTTTTCCAGCGACAAAAGAAGATATCAGTTTTGCACATTTTCTGAGTGTCGAGTTAGCAAGAAGGAAAGTATTGTATTATAATGGCAGGAAAAACAATTTTGATTTTCCATATCTGCCTCTTATAAACCTTTTTTGAAAAGATATCAATTTCATCCCAGATAATTTTATAAGAAAGGGTGGATATGTGGAGGTATACAAAGGATCCCTGCAAGACTGACAGATTGTGGCTGTCAAAAGGCTTAACAGGAGTAAAATAGAGGAGCAGAGGGTTGGGTATTTCTTGACCAAAATGGGGATCATTGTTCACATCAACCATCTGAATGCTTCTCGTTTGATTGGATTTGGTGTCAAAGGTGGATTGCATATCATTTTGCAGTTTTCCCCACGTGGAAGCTTAGCATCAATGCTTCATGGCCCAAACTCTCAAGTGCTTGACTAGGATATTTGGTACAGAGTAGCTGTTGGAACAACTAAAGGTATTCTTTACCTTCATGAGGGTTTTCAAAGGCATAGAATTCATAGAGATATTAAGGCATCCAACATTTTACTCACAGATAATTTTGAGCCTCAAATGTCGGATTTTGGACTAGC
Source organism: Picea engelmannii (assembly GCA_009831015.1). Classification (NCBI taxonomy): domain Eukaryota; kingdom Viridiplantae; phylum Streptophyta; class Pinopsida; order Pinales; family Pinaceae; genus Picea; species Picea engelmannii. The sequence continues at coordinate 611,370 of ML780643.1, read as the reverse complement.
AAAATGGCTTCCCAAGAAATGGACCCACCACATAGTGACACCCATAGAAGGCACTTTTGGTTATCTTGCACCAGAGTATTTTATGCATGGGATTGTTGATGAGAAAATGATTTTTTTTGCGTTTAGGGTTTTTCTCCTGGAGCTCATTACTGGACGTCAACCAATTGACTCTTCCCAGCAAAGCCTTGTGATCTAGGAAAATCCCTTTATTGACAGTAGAAACATCAGGGGGCTTGTATATCCCTGCCTCGATGATAAATACAATGTTCATGATATGAGCTATGTGATCTTTACAACTTCTCTATGTGTTCAACAATCTGCCCATCTTCGCCCATGCATGGGTCATGTTTTGCAACTTCTTATTAGTTTTTTGGGGGTAAAAATCCCGAAAAAGTGTTAGTTGAACAAGCAACGGTTCGCAAGGCTTTTTCCCTTGTTATTGGCACATCTGAGAATTTTTCTACATTGCGAAAAAGGAACCGGTCAAATTATCTTGTACAAAATTCTCCCGTAGGATGCTCTGTAATTATTGTTAGAAACAAAAAAGTCATGCAATACAAAGAAAATCGATTGAGAATGTTGAGTGAGGTAGATACAAAGAAATATTCTTCTGAAGTCCCACAATTTTTGGTTCCAAAACAAGAAGAATCCCAGGAGAAGTGCCCCAACAATTCGCAAATCCTGTCTTCATCCTCATCTAGTCTGATTGAAGTTGATTTTAATATCAAAGAGAAAGAAGGATCCAGAGATGTGTCTAAGCAGACACAAGAAATTCCAGTCAAAGGAGACATGGAAGCCAAAGACCATCTATGTGGGGATGTGAAAATAAACTCTCCATCATCATCTAAGGTTATTGAAGTTTATTTTGATGTGCATGAAGATGAGGAAGGAGTAGGATTCCGGATTTATTTTCAGCAAGATGCAGAGGACCGGTTCCATAGGGATAAGGAACGACAATTGTCATTCCATCAAATGTTATTGAAGTCCATTTTGATGTCAAACAAGAAGAAGACGAAGACAGAGTAGAAGAAGAAGAATAAGGCCACAAAATTTGGTCTAAACAGACTGGGGGAAGCTCGCCCAGAGCTATTCTTGAGGGACCAGCTTCATCTTTGAATTTGGACAGTAGTTCCTCTCCCACCAGAAATTCATTCCCGGAGAGGGAGAAGGTGATTGTAATGTCTCCCTCGCATTGGGGGAATGGAACTGGTGAAAATGGATTTCGATGGACAAGTTTTCTACATATGTGGAAGCATAGATCTGTCTGTCGATTGTCCACATTTCTTTCTGAAGGTACTTCTCGATTTTATGGGAGCAATAAATATAATGTTGGGAATTCCGCCTATGTGAGAACAAATATCTTCAATCAGATAAAAGATAATTTGTCTATCTGCAGTCATATTTGGAACTTGGAGAAACATCTGACAGAGTCATCATCAAAACCCTCTTGGAAATGCTTTACATTGAAGGAAATTTCATTAATCCTAAATGGATATGGGTTCACGAGGTACATTGATGTTCTTTAAAGAAAACGGGTAGGGTGAAGTGTTTGATTCAAACACACCATGGTTTTCTTTCTTTTCTTGGTGCATTATGTCTAGAGGATGTTTCAAAGGATTTTTTTTTTAGATTATCTATTGTTATTAAAACTTTTTGCTAAAGGCATCTCAAGACAAATTTTTTGTATCTGAAGCTGCTGGAAAATAAAAAGTCAAACACCTCAAGCTGCCTGCAATTCTCTCATTTCAAGGTTGGATTTATTCTCGAATTTCCAAACCATGGTTACATATATAACCATCCTGCCTATGTCCAACACCTCTCTTCTCAAAGAAGATATTTTCACAACAGATGCCATGTCAATGTGTAAACAACATTTCCATGGGAGTTTGAAGCAGACATGTTACAGATAAAGAAGATTGTGAAAGATAACAACAAACTTTGGAGAATAGACAGATGATACATTAAGCTGAATGACTCCATTCTCAATACTAAAGGCACAAGGTCTACCAGGTTCTTGAAGACCTCGCAGGGAGGTCTCCATCCTAGTTGGAGCCAGATGTTAGCGAGAAAACACATTGGAATTTTTTTGAAGAATGATGCCTAATATTGCAGGGAACTTTTGACTACCTTCTCGAGATCCAAATTCATATATGAAAGTATCGTTGGAAATATTAGGATGTCTAGTTGTCAATCAACTATTTGAGCGTGTGAAACGACCTTTCCACGGCTGGGAAAATTAATTTTTACCAAGGTAGTTTATTTCTGGAAAACCTTCACTTTCAGTGGTTAACTAGCCCTGAATTTCGTCTTCATTAACCACCAAAAGCAGAGATTTTGATAGTTAAAGCACCCAGTTTTTCCAGTGTTAACCACCGAAAGCCTGACACTGCCAGAATGACCAAATTTTTGCCCAAATCGGGATTTTTTGAGTTGGAATGGTTTGAAACCTCTTCGAATGGACATTTTCAAATTATCAAGTCAGATCCAATAGCTATTTTTGATGGATAAGTCAAAGAAGAGGTGTTTCAATCATTTTTGGTACCTTTTTCAAAGGCAGAAAATCAGGGTTTTTGCACACCTCGGCAAATTCGAATTTTATCTCTTGGAAGAGTCATCACTCAGCCTTCGAAGGCTATTCTGCACTACACAATGACTCTACAAGATATGAAGACCATGAAATGTGGGATTGACCTCATTTTGGGGATCATTCCCTATCTTTTGCAAACTGAATTTTGACTTTCTATCTTTAGCATATCTGATCCATGCTTTTAGGATCTCAAAATTGCATTGTAAAGCTATAAAGCTAAAGATATAAGATAAACTAATGATTTGATTTTGAGTTCTATATGCTACTGTTTTGTATGAAAGACACTTTCTTTAATATATCAGCTTGCAAGCTTCTTTCATTTGTTACTGTCAGACCTTCTTTCATCTTTGTCTATGCTTATGAGTGGAATTAGTTATTTTGTCTCTGTTTAATGATCTTATGGTAGTTGTCAACTTACTTTTGATCGTTAAGCAAGAATCACAAGCATCCTTGACTAGTTTTTTGACCCATCATATATATGGTTTTATGTATGTTTTGGTTAATTGATTAGTTTTCTTATCCATTTGTTATACAAACCTATCTAACAATAGCACTTGAAGGCCTTGTGTTGCATAATTATAGTTAAGATTGTCTTGAGAATATAATCCAGAGTTTAAGATATTCATCTTGATCCAAAACCCACACCTAATATCAAGAAAATAGTTTCCAAAAAGATTAAGTTACCAGGCATCTCTCACTTACAGCCTAGGAGAATTTCCTAGAGTGATAACACATTGCGCCCTTTCCCGACTCTAAGGGCCAAACTCACTACTTGCTGGATTTCAAACCATTCTTTATTCATTCACCGACCTTACACATTTTGATGCACAAACCATGACTCATCTAGGACTAACTCTAACTGTAAAAATTATGGTGCTAGCAGGAGGCATGGGAATTTTTGTCTTGAGAATTATTGTTGTAACACCTTGTTTCCCCCAATTTGTAATTAATCATAAAATAGGAATTTCCATGCTAATGCATGAGGAAAATGTAAATGTATTATTGTTTGAGTTGCTAATAACTGACTATGGGGGTGAAGCCTTGAAAGTACTGGCCATGATATCATTATAGGAAGAATGTGAAAACTATAAGAGAGGGTTCATATATCAAATAACCCCAAATCTCCCTAAGGATGACAAACCTCCTTTGAATCCCAAGGAAAGAAAATCAGTCAATGAAGAAAGGACCGGTGGTTGAATCACCAACCACGCCCATGAATGAAAACATGGGCTGTCAGTTCGAAGTACCACAGGGAATTATAGACCTAAGCTTCCTTCTGAAAGAAGGAACAAGATAGGTCAGAGAAAAAAACCTCCCAAGGTAAGAGGGACACACACACGGGAGAGGAGACACAAGAAGAGATGGGGAGAAGAAGAGAATAATCTCACAGGGGAGATGCGCAGATCTCTCCAGCGAGTCATGAACTAAAGGTCATGAGCTTGATGCTGAATACCATCTAAGAAATCTTGCCAAGGCCACAAGAGAGCGAGAAATCTCTGAGTTGCAGAAAACAAGACCCAAACAGAAACTGAAAATAGAGAGAGAACCCTCGAGAAGAGTGAGAATTCCATGATGATATCATGGCTTGGCGTGGTGGTGGAAAGAGTGTTAATAGTGAATTCCTCTGAGCCTATGGTCGGGTGGAAGGATGAACACCCACAGTCAGTTGGTTGGAGACAACCTATAATAGATAAGTTATTTCTTACTCTGTGTAATTTAGCTGTAACTGGGCATGAGTTTGATTATACTGGGTATGTTTTAGGAATTGTTCTTGATTTTATGAATGGATATACTTTGTCTTTTTCCTTACTACTTGGTTGTATATTTAGGACAGTAAGAGATTATATGGATAGGACATGATTGGTATTCGTAAATGCTTGTGTCCTGAGTGTTAAGAACCAAACATCAATATAGAATAAAAAAACCTCAGGAAAAGTACTCAACGCCTTGAAAAAGAGACAATTTCAGATAATAAGCCTCTTCGAGGGGGCAACCTGCTTTTACCCCACTTAAATTTTCAAGTACAAGGTGATTCAAAATGAAAATGTCTCCTTGTTATATATAGGAGACTAGGAGGTATAATTACAACTAATGGCCTAAAACCGACATAAATAAAATAACATTACTAATATAATATGCCTCAATTAAGGGGTAATGAGCCAATATTAGGGCTTAACATGCCCCTCCCCTTGAGACAAATGTTTTCCGCAACGCTTGAGTAACTCTGGATGCTTCTGTATAAAAGACTCATCTTCCCAAGTGGAATCTTGAGCCGGTAGGTTCCTCCATTTAATGAGATACTCTGAAATGGATCTATTCATCAGTTGGCGAATTCTTGTGTCAGTGATGGCTTCAGGCTCCAATATGATTTTTCCTTCCTCATCAAGTTATGGCAATATAGTTTGAACTGGGATATTGTCACCTATAACCTTTTTTAAGCATGAAACATGGAAAACTGGGTGTACTTGTGAAGATGCACGTAGATCCAATTTGTATGCCATAGTACCAATATTTTGCAACACCTTATAAGGGCCATAGTACTTTGGTGATAATTTATTATCCTTCTTGGCTTTCTTGAGGGAAATCTGTTTGTATGGTTGTAGTCTTAAAAATACCCAATACCCTACTTCAAAACTTCTTTCACTACGATGTTGATCTGCTTGTTGTTTCATGCGATTTTGTGCCATGGTCAGGTTGTCCTTTAATATTTGGAGAACTTGTTGTTGATTCTCGATATGATATTCCATTGCTTGAACCTTAGAGGGTGGTATCCATAAAGTGCCATAAATGGCGTCATTTTTGTTGCAGTATGAAAGGAAGTGTTATACCACCATTCTGCCAAGGGTAACCATTTGAACCATTGTGTTTGTTTATCAGAGACAAAGCAACAAAGGTATCCTTCCAGACATTTGTTCACTATCTCGGTTTGTCCATC
>ML780643.1:572931-597739 GCA_009831015.1 Picea engelmannii | reverse complement strand
ACTATAGGTGGAACAAAAGTAAGTTGGATTTCAAAACTTCAAAAGTTTGTTGCACTTTCAACAACAGAGGCAGAGTATGTTGCTACTACAGAGGCTAGTAAAGAGATGATTTGGTTACAAAGGTTTATGGAGGAATTGGGAAAGAAGCAGGAGAACAACAAGTTGTACTGTGACAGTCAAAGTGCCATTCACCTTGCAAAGAACTCAGACTTCCATTCGAATACTAAGAATATACAGTTGAGGTACCACTTCATATGATCTGCCTTTTAAGATGGACAATTGAAGATGGAAAAGATACACACTAGCCAGAATCCTGCAGACATGTTAACAAAGGGAGTAACCAAGGAGAAACTGAGTTCTTGCTCATTTTCAGTTGGTCTTCAAGAATGAAGATGAAGATGAGAAATTTTCCAGGTCCAAGAAGGTTTAGAGTCCAACATATAAAGTAGCGGTGGAGTTGTTGATATTAGTCTCCAAGTGGGAGATTGTTGGTTGTGGAGCCTGATTATCTTCCTGATTTAGAGGTCCTTGCTTTCAGCCGTGTTTATACCCCATGAAGTATTTACACCCCAGAAGTATGTACACTCTTCCACGCGGGGGAGTGCAGAGGGGGGGTACCCCCTCTGTAGGGTCCGGGGGGGCTATCCCCCCGGCTGGGGGGTCTGGGGGCAAGCGAGGGTTCGGGGGCGAAGCCCCCGAAGAAAAAATTGCCTTAGAAAAGTATATTGTAATTTCATTGTAAATTTGGACCGTTCATTACAAGGTCGTAGATCTAACAGTAGAGATTATGTTAGGGTGTTTTTCCCTAGAAGGCAACCCTCTTTTATGAGGGAAATGTATTGCGACTATGGTTGATGGTGGTGAATATTGCATTATGAGAGAGGATATTGTGAGAGAAAGAAGAGGAAGCTACAACGGGTTTTGCTATAGGCTATATCCCTTCATTTGCTGGATAATAATAAAGGAAGGACCTAGCAATTTCTCTGGTGGACGTATCCCACACTGGGTGAACCACGTAAATCTATGTCTCTCTTGTATTGTGTGTCTTCTGTGTTTTGTTTCTGCATTTGTTTTATTTTATTGCTCTGCGGTCCTGTTTTTCTAACACCGTCCATTCCAGAGGACACGTGGTAGAGATCCGAACCCATCGGGGTTTCAAATACTAGGAGGTTGAAGGACCAATTGTTTGGTCGCAGCAGATTCACAAAATCACAAATCCCAAAGTCTCGAAAGGTGCACGCAGTTGAGGTTTCGGGAAATCCCCGAAAGGATATTTTGGTAATTCGGTTACCGGGAAAAGAAGAGGTAAGAGTTCTGAACTCTTGACCCATAAAACCCTGAAAGGATCTGAGCCATTAGATCAGGAGAGACTTTGAGATGTTGATCTCACTCAAGAGAAGGAGGACCAAAATTTCAGGATTCGGCACTTCGGTACTTCGGATACCGGGAGTACGAGAGGACAAGGAATTGGAGCAACAGGATCTGTGGTCTCAAAATGAAAAATCCCAAAACTGTTTGGAGGAGTAGTGTCAGGTCACAGAACAGAGACAGGTTTCGGCATACCAGGGTTCGGGATTTCAGAAGTTTCAAGGACAAGGATGTGGGGTGCTTTGCGTTGAAACTCCCAAAGTCGCGAAACATGACGTATTGTTGGAGTGGGTGTGTGAAATTGTGGATAAGTATTGTTGTAACGAAATCGTGAAATTTTGAATTACGAAACCCTGAAAGGGTGTGGGTCATCAATCCAGTTGGATCGTAGCCATTGGTTCAAGAGGGACATGGCTCGTTGATCTCTCAGCAGATATATTTTGGTATTTCAGCTACCAAGGTTATAAAGAGTAAGAGAGTCAGGACTATTGATCCATGAAATCCTGAAAGGATCCAAACTGACGGATTAGGGGAGGCTTACAGTCGTTGATCTCCCTTTGGAGGGGAACTTCGGAGATTTTGTAGTTTCATGGATTTGAAAGGGAGAGGAAGAGATATTGCATCGTGATTCCCCGAATCGTAAAAATCCGGTAAGTTCTTTGTCGATTAAGCACGTGGTCACGGAACACGGTCATGTGGACAAGACCCAAGCAGGGAGCTTGTCACTTTCCATCCCTTTCGGGGTTCAACATTTTGGCATTTCGGGGTTTGAAGAGTTGAAATAATTTACTCTCTTGCATTGTTGAGTCGTGAAATTCGAAGGGCACCTCTTGGCTTAGCCTGTGGTCATAACCAATGATCACATCGAGGTGGATAAGGGAAGAGCTAGCCTGCACTAGGCTCCTGTAGGAATTCGGGGATTATTTCCCTTGAGGAAAAGAGAAAAAATTATTATGCCATAGTGGGTATGTGAAAAATTGGTATCAGAGCATGGTTACAATACTTGGCCTAGTTGGGATCATGTACGAGCCGCGTAAAGAAATATTGTTATCTGCATTTTCTCTTTAAGAAGAAGGATCACAGAATGAAACTGTAAATTGGGAATTTCTTTAACCCCTCTGTTAATATGGTAACTACTCTTATAGGAGTAGGAATGCATTTATTAGTATTACTGATAAGACCTGAGTGTGAATAACAGAGGTGGAATAAATTGTGCTATGAAGTTGCATGAGCTAGACAAGGGACATGAACTGAGTTGTTCTGTTATACTGTGATAATGGATACCTACTAAAGCAGGTAGATTCTCTTGCAATTGAGATGGTTGGTTAGGTAAGAATTAAGATCCAAATGAAGAACTCCTTCATGATTTGGGAAATCTAGTAAGGGCTGGTAGGGTCCTTAGAAAGTTACAATTACTTCATTATTAAAAGACTAAAACCCTGAGCATATAACTCCTCACGGTTGAGAGGACTGATGAAAATATGTAGGGCCATATTACCTGACCTATAATGGTTAGGATCGACAACAAGGATAATCTGTTTAAAAAAGATTAAGAGGAGTCCTTTGGGACTCTTTCTAATTCCCAAGAGTGACCCTTGTTGGTTGTTCCCATAAAGAGAGGGTAACATACGTATGATTTATGACTATGAGATTAGTCATGTAAAAAACTTAAAAGCTTAGAAGAGATAGAGGGAAATTTTGTATGCCAAGTGTGCATATAGAGCACAGTGAGTGCATATAGAAACAAGCTTGTGTTAAAGTTTGAAATATCCAGAGGTTGAAAACAAAGGATGATTCCAGAAGAGTTGATGCCAAGTTTGTGGCTGGAGGTTATTGAAAATATGAACGAACGGTGGAATTCTCGGAGGGAGGAATACCGAAATTCCATGAACTGTTAGATCTAGTAGATCAGTGGTGTTAGCAACATTACTTGTCTTAGGCATCGGGATATCTAGGTCTACAGGTTGCACAAGGAGCGCCCAAGCACAGTGCATATAATAAGTCCTTTTTCGGACTTAAAATCAAGCGAGCGAGCAAAATTATACTGTCAACAGTCTGGATCCATCCATATGAGTAGATCAATTGTTGGTGGGAAATTGTAGGTAGAGAAGTTACGCCGAGGTTAGCGAAATGGATAACGCCCATATTGTGTGCAGGGAAAGATAGCAGCCGTCCATCCAGAGGACGCGTGGCATGAGATTTAGTCGTGTCGGATTTTTGGCAGTTGCAAGTTCAAAGGGCAAGGGTTCTATGTCATTCTACATCTCGAAACCATGAACCCCGAAGTGTCGATAGCCCCCAAATTTGGACCCGTAGTATCAAGGGGTAGTCTCATCTGTCCATCTGAAACAGACACTTGGTGCATGATTAGGCTCCCTGCCTTTTCTCCCATCACAGTTTTGAAGCACAAGGAGTAGCTCCCTTATCCCCAATGTGCGAAGTAGCGAGAGCATCCAGGGCCCAGGGCCCACAGCAGCATCGGGTGAGTTTAGGACTGTCAGATTTGAAGGATGTGTGGCGTCCAATTGATCCGTCTTGGTGTTTCTCCCAATGCGGTTTTTAAGCACAAGGAGTAGCTCCCTTATATCCCCGATTCATGAAGTAGCGATAATTTCCAGGGTTCGAGGCCCACAGCAGCATCGGGTGAGTTTAGGACCGTCAGATTTGAAGGACGCATGGTGCCCAATTGAGTCGTCTCGATGTTTTTCCCATCACAACTATGACAAGCAAGGATCATCTCCTTCCTATTCGTGAATGGCGAAATCCCCTATGGGAATAAAAGAAAGTTCACGGTTCGTGGTCACTTAGGAAAGAAAAGAGTTGCACGAGAGGGGCCAAAGGCATCGTATTTGTTCATAGAGGGGATCACTACAATCTCCAGGCACCATCAGATTCGACCGTGATCCTGGTCTTCACTTGGAGTAAATGAAGGCAAGAAGGGGTGGTTGAAGCCTCTCCTCATTCATTAAGTGTGAGGTATGGAGGGTCTGGCATGCGGTCTACTCGAGAGGGCCCTGTGTACCCATTTTTCCAGAAAAATCATGTCGAGTTCTCGACTAGCCGGAGGAGGTCTGCACACGCTAGCTTGTAACTTAATGGCTCAGCTACTCCCCTTACAAGATCCACACGCAGTTAAGGTGGCGTCTGAAAAAGAATACCCATCCAAATTTGGTTGAAGGGACACCAAGATTCGGATGACTGAACATGCCTCTGTTAGGCGAATTTTTCTGAGTATATAGACTCAGTCTTTGTATTTAGTAATCTATTGATGGTTGAGAAAGGCTCCCGATTGTAAAGTTTTGATGAAGTGATGGTCTCTTAGGTTTATGTATAAGTCATTTGAGACTTCTTACTTTATGGATGTCAGCCTCTTTCTCGTCTCTTTGTTTACTATGTTAGAACAACTCGGAATTGGAGGATCCAATCGAGTTGTAGCTGTTATAGGATGATGTAGGTTGGATCACTGTAACAGTTGCATTGTTTCTAATCGATCCCTGTGATTTTCTCAGCACTGAAATGACTTGGAATTGAAGGATTTAGTCGAGTCACCCCTCAACTCCTTGAAGCTCTGAACCAAGAGGATCTTGGATTTTGATTTTTTCACCCCCAAGCCTCCAAAGGCCTATCACCTGAAGCAGTCTTTCTCGCCATTCTCACAAGTCTTCCATCTACCACCCTTTAATCCATTTACTAACGGAAGTTGGATCAAGACCTCCCTTGCTTTCTACATACCAGACCCAGTTTCCTGAGTTAAAGCTATATCTTCTTGAGTATTCATCCATTCGATCACCCCATTGAAACAATCATGACATAAAACTGATGGGCATTGGGCTCTGCTCCTGCAAGCAATCCAGGAGTGACTTCTGACGATAACATTTCTGGCGCCATTGCTGGGGACGAAGTTGAAAATTTTCCCCAGATTGAATGACATTGAGCCTCTAATTCTGAAGGTGCATCAATTATCATAGCCTTTGAAGATTGCTAATGTGCACTTGGTGACTCCATTGTGACGAATCCACTGTGGCAAACCTGTCGTGTTAATTGTGGCTTTCAGAGGTAGACACATGCGGTCTCACCCACAGCTACCGCTAGCTACACCTGAAACTGATCCAGAGGTGGTTCTCAGAAAAGAAAAGGCCCCTGAAGAAGCAACTTCCACCACTGAACCAAGTAATCTGTCATCTCCTTTTGTTGGAACTCCATTTTCTTCTCCCTAGTTTCTTAATAGACCTCCTTCAGAGGTTTCCCTTTTCTTGAATTTCGGGAGTGTTCCTGCTGAGTTTTCCCCTCCTGGTCTGGGATTGGAGGGAGAAATCCTTTTCACTCCCATATCCTCTGAAGTTGTACCTTGGCATAGACCCAGGACTACAAAAGATTTCCCCACTTCTCCTCCTGTTACTATTACCACTCCTACACTAAGAGGAGCATCTACTGTTAGCTTTCTCCTTAAATCCCCTTTTGTTTCCTGCTCCACTTTGAGACTCATTCCCAGTAGGCCCTGCACGAACTCCTTCTCCTCCAAGTTCTCCTCCACCTAGTATTCCTATGGCTGGTGCTAATCCCCCTCTAAATAGAATGGATGCCATAGTCGCTTCTAGATATGCCCCCTTAATCCTACCCCATCCTATGAATCCTCTCCCTGCTGGAGATTACTTGAAATACATGACCAAATTCACTGGGGAAGGGGATGTAACTACTGAAGAGAATCTACCTACTTTCTATAGTTATGCAGACAACCTGAACATTGAAAATGAAGATGTCTGGATGAGAGTCTTCATCGAGATTCTGGATGGTGAGGTGAGGAAGTGGTTTAGAGGATTAGCCCCTGGATTTATTGCTGGGATCAAAGATCTGGATAGTGCTTTCCTGAGGCAGTGGGGCGATAGGAAGGATTTCATGTATTACATGATGGAGTTCAGGTATTTGAAGAAAATGGAGGGAGAGACTATCTCTTACTTCTCCAAAAGATTCAATAAGATGTACAACAAAATCCCTGCCGAAGTAAAACCCTCAGAAGCCTCGGCCAAAATTTCTTATGCTAGTGCCTTTGGTCCCAATTTCTATCTTTTATTAAGAGAAAGAAGAGACAAATCCTTATCTCAAATGCAAGATGTAGCCATAGAGGTGGAATCAAATGTGTTAGCAACTGATAGACTGAGGAACAAGGCGAATGTAGACAGAAGGAAGGGAAGGTCGAAAGCCTCAACTTCTGGCCCATTGGTGCCCCACCCTCAAGTGGATGAACTGACCAAGATGGTGAAGTCTCTGTCTGAAGAGATGGAGAGAATGAAGGTGGGGGGGAGGCAAGCATACAAGGGCCCTCAAAACATCGAAAATAAAGGAGGTTTCAGGAGGCCCAACAATATTAATTCCCCGACTGTGCGTAGGGAGAGGGGAAGAGACATAGAAGATCAGAAAATTCAGGCCCCTTTTCAAAACAATTTTGTGGCCGAAAGGGAAGAAGGGGAAATAGACGAGCTTGATCTTGAAATTCATTGATTCGAAGACACTCCTCCTTTTCCTCATCTCACTCAATCAACATATGAAGAGTCCCTCATGGACAATCATCTGAATGAGCTGAGAAAGGGGGACAAGTCTAATGGCAACCAAGGAAGGTATGATCTGAGGTCCAAGAAAAAGACAGTGGCACCTGATGTTCCCGAGCAGTCCACCAGAATGGAGAAACCTGCTAATGAAGCAGTAGACAATCACAGAGGTAAGAAGACCCAACCCCTCTCTCCTGTATTTTAGAGTCATGTCCCTGAAATAAGAGAAATTCCTAAGATTACATCTTCTTTTAATTTTGAGCATAAAATCTAAAAGATCGGGATCCCTGTACCCCTAACTGAATTGATCAAACATGAAGGGTTCAAGAAATGCTTCTATGAACTTTTGCAGTCTGAGGTCTCATGCCTTCCCATAGAATCCATCAATTTTCAAGATGAAAATCATGCAGTTGTCCTAGTTCCTATGGTAGAAGACAGGAATGACTCATCCCCTCCCTTCTACACTTCCCTAAACATACATGACAAGGTACTGCACAACTGCTTAATGGATTCAGGGGCTTCTCACAACCTCATGCTGAAACCTGTCATGGAAGAGTTGGGGCTATAAGTCACCTGAGCCTATCATGACCTCTATTCCTTTGACTCTAGAAAATTTCAGTGTCTAGGAGTTATCAAAGACCTAGTCGTAACCTTGTTTCAGCTGCCCATGAAAAGTGTGGTCATGGATATTGTAGTGGTCGATGTTCCCCCCAAGTTCGGTATGTTGTTATCAAGATCTTCAATAAAAAGACTGGGGGGGACCTTACAGATGGACCTCACATATGCTACTATCCCATTGTTTGGAGGAGAGCATAGAAGACTATACAGGGAATCCCAACTGGTCTATATAATCAGTGATGAGGCCAATCCTACCAACCATCCTATTTTTTCCTTGGACACTGATTTAGGTTCTAGTTTGCTACAACTCACCCATGCTCCTGAGCCTCCTCTTAAGCTCATAAAGTCACCCACCACTTCCCATAAATCTTTTCCCTCCATCACCCCCGTCTGGAAAAATGTTCTTTGATGGAGCCTATTTTAGGGAAGGCGCTGGTGCTGGGGTGTTTTTTGTATCACCTGCTCAGGAAACCATATCTCTATCATACAGACTAGAATTTGAAGCTACCAACAATGTGGCAGAGTATGAAGCTCTTGTTCTAGGATTAAGAGCTGTGAGGGAAATGGGAATTCAGGAAGTAGTAGTGTTCGGATATGCAGAGTTGGTGGTCCAACAGATCAGAATCGCTTATCAGGCTAAGCATCCTCGAATCAGGAGTTACAGAAATGATATATGGGACCTTATTGACAGTTTCTTCATGGCATTCAACATTTCTTTTGTCCCAAGAGAGAAGAACATAGTGGAATATTCCTTGGCTACATCAACAGGCAATTTCAAAGTACCCTTTCCGCCCAAATTCAAATATGATGTGGAAGTGAAATATAGGCCCTCCATACCCGACAACGTCAAACATTGGAAGGTATTCGAGGATGATCTCAAGATTAAGAAGTTCTTGGAGACTGTTGAAGAATTTTCAGAGATGCATATCGACCAAGACTCAGTCTCTGAAGAAAAGCTTGATGGGGGTAATTTTCTGAATAATATTGCAGAGCGTGACATTGTGCAGCCGCCCAACAATCATATTCCAAGAGGATTGGTTCCTTTGGAAAGGAATTTTGATAGAAACGATGTGTTGTTAAAGGGGGAAATCTCGGAGGATGACGCTGGTTCTATTCGGTGCAACATTGGCACTGAGAGTGAGCCCAAGTTTGTAAAATTGTCAAGAAGTCTGGCAAAGGAGCAGAGGTCTGAATACGTTGGACTCTTGAGAGAATTTGCCAATGTTTTCACCTGGACCTACGAAGACCTCAAAACCTATGTCACCTTAGTCATCGACCATAAAATCCCATTGAAAGGAGAGGAAAATCCATTCAGGAAGAAGCTAAGACAGATCAATCCTATGTTGTTGCCTATCATGGAGAGGGAAGTGAAAAATTTTCTTCAAGCTCAGATCATTGTACCACTGAGATATTCAGTGTGGGTAGCCAACTTGGTACCAGTAAGGAAAAAGAATGGAGAAATTAGACTCTGTGTATATTTCAGAAACCTGAACAAGAGCTCCCAAAAGGATAACTACCCCTTACCAAAGATGGAACATATAATACAGAAGGTAACATGAGCCTCCAGGATGTCCATGATTGATGGTTTCTCTAGATACAATCAAGTCTCTATTCTGCCTGAGGACAGGGAGAAGACGACATTTACCACTCCATGGGGCACATTCATGTATGCTAAGATGCCTTTTGGATTGATGAATGCAGGGGAAATGTTCCAACGTGCCATGGACATAGCTTTCATTGTGGAAAAGGATAGATTTGTGGTCGTCTATCTGGATGACATCACAGTGTCTTCAAAATCTGATAGAGAACAATGTTGTCATCTTAGGAAGGTTTTCCTAAAATGCATAAGTTTTAGCATTTCATTAAACCCTAAGAAATCTTTGTTCGCCATGCAGGAGGGGAAGTTACTAGGCCACATATTATCAATGGAAGGAGTCAGGATTGACCCTAGCAGAGTTGAGGTGATACAAGCCTTATCAATCCCGAGGTCCAAGAAGGAGGTCCAATCCTTCCTTGGTAAGATTAATTTTCTGAGGAGGTTTGTGCCTAACTTTGTTGAGAAGGTAAAACTTATAACAGCCATGCTAAGGAAAGGAAATGAAGTGAGGTGGACTTATGAATCATGAAATTCCTTTGATAAAATAAAGAAGGCCCTGTTTGAAGCCCCCGTGCTTATCAGTCCTAATTACTCAAAGGATTTCCTTATTTTCTCCTTTTCTTCACCCGACACGGTAGCCGTTGTTTTATTACAGATAAACAAGGATGGGATAGAGAAGCCTATTGCCTATTTCAATCGAGCATTGAGGGATTCCGAAGTTAGGTATGACACTATGGAGAAGCAGGCCTACACACTGGTAAAGGCCCTCAAGGAATTTAGAATCTACGTCCTGCAGGAACAAATCATAGCTCATGTCCCCACAGCTACTACTAAAGACATTCTTATTCAGCTTGACATAGACGGGAGGAGCAGTTTAGCCAAGATTCTGGAGTTTGACCTGGAAATAAAGCCTACCAAATTGATCAAAGGTCAAGGTTTAGCCAAGTTGTTGGTCGAAGCCAATTGCCAAGCTTTGGGGATAAGTTTCATCAACGAATGCTCAGGAATCTAGTAGAACTAGTTGTCCGACGTAGACCCTCAAACATAACCCTTGTTGGCTCGATGTCCTTGGTATAAGGATGCCATATATTTTCTGCAAGAGTTGCGGCCCCCAGATGGCCTGCAAAGAAACAAAGCAAGATCTCTGAAGCTCAAGGCAGTCAGATACTGCCTTATCGATCAAATTTTGTACTGGAAAGACCCCTTGGGGGTGCTTTTAAAATGCATGAATCAACAAGAGGCCGACAGGATCATGTTTGAATTTCACAGCGGCCTATGTGGAGGACACTATCCCTGGAAGACCAAATCCCACAAAATTCTCAGAGCTGGGTACTACTGTCCCACCTTGTTCATTGATGTCCATAGAAGAGTTAGATCCTGTATCACATGCCAAAGATTTTCAAGAAAGAAACATCTCAAGTCCCTACCTTTAAAGCCTGTCGTTGTTTCGGGACCTTTCCAGCAATGGGGTCTATATTTTATTGGAGAAATCCACCCTTCTTCCAATGGACAGCCCAGATGGATCCTGACTGCCACAAACTTCTTTACTAAGTGGATTGAAGCTATCCCCGCCAGGAGTGCTTCCCACAAGGTAATCTTTGGATTGTTGGAAGACCTCATTGTAAGGTTCGGCTGCCCAAGGAAGATTGTTACTGATAACACAACATCTTTTAAGGTTGAGCCATTAGTCAAGTTCTGTGAACAATTTGGGATCAAACTGATTCACTCCACCCCATACTATCCCAGGGCAATGGTTTAGCAGAGTCCTCCAACAAAATCCTAATAGGGATCATCAAAATATTATTGGAGGACAACAAAAAGGCATGGAATTCGAGGTTGAAATTTTCTCCATGGGCCAATCGAGTGACCACAAAGAGATCTATAGGCATCTCCCCTTTCCACTTAGTTTACGGAGCAGAAGTCGTCTTCCCTTCTCAGCTGGCCATTCCCATAGAAAAATTCTACCAGGATTATCAAGAAGAGCCCAATGATATGATCCGAATAATTCATCAGCTGATAGAAGTCCAACAGGCCATAGAGCAGGTAATGATCAGAATTCAGGACCATTAGCATAGGATCAAGCAAGTTTTTGATAAGAAATCGAAGAAGGAGGAGTTTCAGATAGGAGACCTGGTACTCAAATGGGATGCTCCTAAGTAGGACAAGGGAAAACACGACAAATTTGAAGCCCTGTGGATCGGGCCTTTCAAAATCTCTGAGGTTTTCTCAAATAACACGTACAGGTTGCAAGATTTGGAGGGCGAAGAAGTTTTCAGCAGCCCAGTAAATGGGCATTTTCTTAAAAAATGTTTTGTCCGAGCCTTCGGTGGCTCGTATGTTTTGTAAATATTGTCCTTTCTATTCTTCGTTTTTACTTTTATTGTTTCGGCTTAGTAAATGACTCCATATCCCAACAGCAAGGCACTTGAACTACAAAATGAGTCCTTAGAGCATCACAGGGACGACTCTATCTCCCATGGAGCCTAATGTTAGCAACATTACTTGTCTTCGGCATTGGGATATCCAGGTCTGCAGGTTGCATGAGGAGCGCCCAAGCGCAACGCATAGAAGAAGTCCTTTTTCGAACTTAAAATCAAGAGAGCGGGCAAAATTATAGTGTCAACGGTATGGATCCATCCATATGAGTAGATCAATGGTTGGCGGGAAATCACAGGTAGAGAAGTTGTGCTAAGGTTAGCACAATGGATAGCGCCCATATTGTGTGCAGGGAAAGATAGAAGTCGTCCATCCATAGGACTCATGGTGAAATATTTAGTTGCATCGGCTTTTTGGCAGTTGCAAGTTCAAAGGGCGAGGGTTCTATGTCATTCTACATCTCGAAACCATGAACCCCAAAGTGTCGATAATGCCTAAAGTCAGACCCGCAGTATCAAGGGACAGTCTCAGCTGCCCATCTGAAATGGACACCTAGCATGCGATTAGGCTCCCCTCCTTTTCGCCCATCGCGGTTTTGAAGTGCAAGGAGCATCTCCCTTATATCCCTGATGCGCGAAGTAGCGAGAGTGTCCAGGGCCTGGGGCCCATAGCAGCGTCAAGTGAGTTTAGGACCGTCAAATTTGAAGGACATGTGGTGCCCAATTGAGCCGTCTCAGTGCTTCACACATCGCAGTTTTGAAGCACAAGGAGAAGCTCCCTTATATCCTTGATGTGTGAATTAGAGAGAACATCTAGGGCTCGGGGCCCACAGCAGCGTCGGGTGGGTTTAGGACCATCAGATTTGAAGGACGCGTGGCGCCCAATTGAGCCGTCTCGAAGTTTCTCCCATCGCAACTATGACAAGCAAGGATCAACTCCTTCCTATTCATGAATGTCGAAAGCCCCTATGGGAATAAAAGTAGGGTCACGGTCCGTGGTCACTTGGGAAAGAAAAGAGCTGCACGAGAGGGGCCAAAGGCGTTGTATTTGTTCACAGAGGGGATCACCGTGATCTCCAGGTGCCATCATATTCAAATGAGATCCTGGTCTTCACTTGGAGTAAATGAAGGAAATAAGGGGTGGTTGAAACCTCTCCTCATTCACTAAGTGTGAGGTATGGAGGGTCTAGCAAGCGGTCTGCTCGAGAGGGCCCTATGTACCCATTTTTCCAGAAAAATCATGCCGAGTTCTCAACTAGCCAGAGGAGGTCTGCACACGCTAGCTCGACACTTAATGGCTCAGCTACTCCCCTTGCAAGAGCCATTCACAGTTAAGGTGGTGTCTGACAAAGAATACCCGTTCGAATTTGGCTGAAGGGACACCAAGCTTTGGATGATGGAACATGCCTCTGTTAGGCGAATTTTTCTGAGTATATAGACTCAGTCTTTCTATTTTGTAATCTATTGATGGTTGAGCAAGGCTCCCGATTTTAAAGTTTTGATGAAGCGCTGGTCACTCTGGTTTATGTATAAGGCATTTGAGACTTCTTACTTTATGGATGTCAGCCTCTTTCCCATATCTTTGTTTATTGTGTTAGAACAACTCAGAATTGGAGGATCCAGTCGAGTTGTAGCTCTTATAGGATGATGTAGGTTGGATCAGTGTAACAGTTGCAGTGTTTCTAATCGGTCCCTGTGATTTTCTTAGCGCTGAAACGACTTGGAATTGAAGGATTTAGTCGAGTCACCCCTCAACTCCTTGAAGATCTGAACCAAGAGGATCTTGGCTTCTGATTTTTTCACCCCCAAGCCTCCGAAGGCCTGTCGCTTGAGGAAATATTGCTCGCCCTTCTCGCAAGTCTTCCATCTACCACCATTTAATCCATTTATTGACAGAAGTTGGATCAAGACCTCCCTTGCTTTCTACATACCAGGCCCAGTTTCTTGAGTTAAAGCTATATCTTCTTGAGTCTTCATCCATTCGATCACCCCATTAAAATAATCGTGATGTAAAACTGATGGGCATTGGGATCTACTCCTGCAAGCAATCCAGGAGTGACTTCTGACGCTAACAAGTGGAAAAGATAAGGATGATAACCTCTCATCGCTCACAAGCTCAGGAGGAATAGTATCCGTTAGGTTGGAATCAATGAGAGCCATTGATATAGAGCTTTGAGGTTTTGTCTATTGGAAAAATAGAAGTATAGACCTTCCAAAGTCCTGCCAGGTAAATTACCGATTCAATCAAGGTAGTTGGTTAGCAGATGACCTTAACTGTAGCTCCGATGTAATTGGATCTTCGGGAGTTGGAGGTTTAGAAGTCAATGGGCAGAGTTTTGAGGAATCACATGTCACTAAATCCTGACATCCAACCTAAGTCATTGGATCAAGACAGGCGGTGAATCATTGATCTGATGCATACACATTTCGGGGATTTCAAATTGGGATTTAAGGGGTGAAGACTCCGCTAGAATCCCGAAAGGTGGAAATTCAGGATTTGATGAGGACCATTGATTGCCAAAGAGATATGGACCGTGGGATCTAGGTTTCCAAACCCTCATGGATCAGAATTTTTGGGAAACGGTGGGTCATTGTCCATAGATTCGCCGAAACACAAGATCCCGACGCGATTCTGGGAGTTGACTCCAGTTTCTGAGCGAAGGGTCATGTGAATGAAAGAGCCAATAAAAAATTAGCTTTGGTCTTTCAGGTTTTCAGATTTTGGGGATTGAGGAACCAGAGTTCCTTGCAACATGAATCCCAAAATCGTAAAATGCAAAGGACCTTTTGTTTGGATCATGGTCACCGTCGGTGGTCGCGTGAGGAGAAGGCATGAGCTAGTATGATGAATATGCATGAGTTGAATGCAGTGTGAATCTTCATAATAGGAAGCCTGATATTAATACCGATAAGGTATGAATGATATTAAATGTGAAAGTAATGCACATGTATGATGTAAGAGTAGAATTATACTAGAGGCCCAATATGATTGCCTCGATGAGTGAAATATAAAGCAAGTATTGCTCTTGTCTAGATTAAACAAATACTATGGAGGCATAGTTGACTCCATTCTGGGGATTCATGAAAGTTCTCTTCCAAATAATAGCCTGAGGGGAATGTATTCCATTTCCTCATGAAGTACCAATATAATTAGATGAAAGGGTAAATGAGAAAAGATTCTCTCTTGTCATAATAAGAGACAAATGATTACGCCTTTGAGAATCACAGGAGAATGATTGTGAATGAATATGAATTGACTGATCTTAACAACAAAGATGCATGTGGGTTGTAAAATATACCTACAGAAACTGCACACAGGCTTATGATTATGAGTATAGCTAAGTACATCATGGATGTAAGTTAGCAGAAACCTAGAACACGTGTTGATGCATAATTTGGAATACATTCTAGAAAGGTATGTCTATGTCCCTTAAAGAATGCTTATTAACAAGCTGAAGCTAATTCGAGCTTGAGGCCATCACAAATAGTGATGGATATGCAACAAGGAAGTTTCCTGCCGAAGGAGTTCCCGGTGGAGGAATTATGTAAGGAATTTGTCAAAAGGACAGAGTCACAACCCTAATAATTGTTGAAGGTTGAACAATGGGCTACAAGGCCTGTCTATATATATATATAAGAATCCTGGATTACATTTTGAAAGAATCATGTAATTAATAGAAGACTAACAACCGAATATTGACCATTCTAATAATCGAATGGAAGTGTGTAGGATGCACATGTTCATGATTCATTATGAGAAAAGAGTTGCTATTAAAGCATGTTGTAGTATCCCAAAAAGGGTTAGGGTGTTGTCTAACCAAGGCTACTCAGAAAAAAAGAGCAATTGTGGAAACCGATATAGTTGGTAAGAGGCAAGTAAACCCCCTGAGTATGATTAAATGAATAAATGTGTTTGTTTAACCGATAAGGATTGGTTGAAGCTATGATTAAGAAAAGGCCATGAGACCTTAGAGATAACTCGACTGGGCTGGAAATCCCCAGGTGATGTAGAAAGAATTTGAAGAAGGGGAAAGCCCTCATTTTCTTTCCTTGTTGTGAATTATGTTTTCTATGGGATGATAAAGTTAGTACATTGATGAACGAAAATGTTTTGACACCATAGTAATGATGGTTGTAATACTGTGAAAATGATTGAGAACTATTGTGTTTCACTTATGGAAACATTTGAGGATGTTTATAAACTCGAATGTTATGATACATGCATTTGGTTTAATATTATGACTAATGTAATTGTGTCTATGAGGATGCATGTTGTGTATAGAAACAAATTGGAGCTATTGAGGAAGACAATTGCCAATGATGGACAACCTCAAACAAAGAATGACCAGGAGAAGGCTGGGAGTGAAAGATCGTTGACAAGGCTGTAAAATCCCCCATAAAGCACTAGTGATGAGGTAAAAATAAGAAAGAGGGTGCAAGCAACCAAGAACCGGTATAAATATATTTGTGCCTGTGTGGCACAAGATATGAAGTGATTTGGTAAGAACCCCTTCTAAAATATTTTATTGTATTAGTGTTATTCTTAAACTTGAAAGGAAGTTGTATGCCTTGGATACCCAAGTAAGGTATGAATCAGGATGAAGAACCTGAATAATGGAGGAATGAACCTCTGGTAGTAAACACTATTTATAACCATTGGAAGAATTCATGAATTGATATGTCATGAATGCATTGACAATCAAGGAATGCGTAAAGGAATTCATGTGAAAATTTTGAGTTCATGTGTATTGATTTGGGATTGTGATCAGCCAATAGCAGGCAGTATGATCCTACTGTAAGAATGAAAGAAAATTAATAAACCATATGAGGAAATGGTTGGTTAACTTCCAACACCCCATGGCCAAGAACCAGTCATAAAGTGTGACAAACTTGAAAAACAATGCAAGAATGTATTGGATATGAATGTGGTCATGGATATTGGCACAATTGTTAAAACCCTTTTTAAATATTAAACTATGTTTTGATAAGTTTTGTATGTTGAGATGAAACTAACAATTGTTTGGCTGTGTAAAGAATAAATTGCAGGAAGGAAAGAGTCTTGGATATGCCAGTTTTGTAAGTCGATAAGGAAGACCGATTGCCCACTGATCCAAACTGCAAGGGATGGTATTTCCCTTTTTGAGAAAGTAATTCAATTGTTAAGTATGCAGAATTCTACAATTGTTGTGACGATGTTGTAAAGGTGCAATAAAATGTATATGCATGGAAAAGCTAATAAGTTGTTTGGCTGATTGAAGTTGAAAGTGTAGGAAGCAAAGGGGTCTTGGATATGGCGGCATTGTAATCCCATAAGGAAGGCCAATTTCCTGCTGAGCCAAACCGTTATGGGAAGGAAATTCCCATAATTGTGAATCTGGTTCCTGTGCGGAACAAATATGAAAACAAATCATGAGATTTGAAAATATGTGGGTGACAGATTTGCAATAAAATTCTAAAAGTTAGAATTTATAATGATGTCTCATGAATTTTGTATACCTATGATACAGGTGAGAAGAAAAGACATGTCCAGAAAGGATAGATGAGGGCTGTCAAAGTTGAAGATGATGAACATGGCTACTACTAAGCCATGAAAACCCCGTGATAATCCATGATCGCCTAAAAATTATTGTGTTGAGGTAACACAAGTCGTAGGTACACCTCGACATAGCAAGTCTAAGGGATGCCTCAACTGTAAGACTCGATAGAGTCTCTAAAATTTTTCTGTGTGAGAAAATCTTCGTAGGGAAAGATGGATCACTCGAGGGACTGTATAATAGTGAAGGGGATGCCTGAGCCTAGGCTTGGAGGGTGAGTGACTGCAAGGAAGAGGATGCCTTAATAATTCTTGTAAACAATTGGGATCATGCACACAGTGGGTAGTTTCCTGTGCGGAAAAACCTTGGAAAGGAAGATGAAATCATGATAGCTCTTGTGAACTACTAAATTGGAATCATGCACCCAATGGGTATGTGGAATCGATCCAGCTATGTCCAAGCAGAAGATTATAATCAAGGGGAGCGTCGAAGACTTCCACTTCAACTTGGAACGTTTTACCTTCTAGCGTGATAGGAAACAAAGGAAGAACACTGTAGGGATTAAAACCAGAGCCATTGAAGGCTTTAAGAGTGTTTTGTGATTCATTCAAAGAAGGAGAGCCAATGTCTTTCCATCAAGAAAGAGACATGGCACATGTCGAGGCACCCTCATCGATAACAGTTCGGAAAATATTCTTGTCAGAGACAACAACTTGTATCTGGAACGCGAGTTGAGGGGGTAACCTTGGAATGTGATCTTCCAAGTCAAAGACTATTAAATTCGTATCCGTTGGTTCAATTCTATCGATATCTTTCAACAGTGCCTTCCGTTGTGCTGGACAAGTTTGAAGGACTTCAAGGGCTAACATTGTAGAAGGTGCTTGGGCCAGATCTTCAACAATGTTGTAGTTTTGGGCCACACGAGCATGAGGATTGAAAGATGATTTCCGAACGGTGCCCTTAGGGGGGGTTCATAGAACTATGTCAAGGCTCAGTCGTTCGATATGAAGAGGACCATTTGTAGGTGGATTTGTGGGAGAGGGTTGTACCAAGGAAGGGGGTAAATCGTCAACCTTCTCCTTAGATGGAGAATAATCTTTGGCTTGAGTCGTGAGTGCAACATTGTTCTTCTTAGAATCACCAGTACACATCAAAACATAAGAAGTGGTAGAAGATGAGGGTTGGTCGTGGATGACCAACTGAGCCTGTTTTGAGATGGGAAGGGTTGGGACAAGATAGCTGGTGCAGGTGGTTTCGGGGCTCCTTGAATGAACTTAGTGACCTCGGCACGTCGTGAACAATCCTTTGTGTAGTGATCATCACCACAAATAAGGCAAGGGTATCGTGGTTTGTGCTTATCACGATCATCAATAGGATTAGTTTTAGTTTACTCTGCTGGAGAATTATTTTTGCCCTCCTTATTCTTGCCTCTCCCCTTTTTAGATTTGTTCTTACCGGTTGGGATAGATTGAACGACATTTACCTCAGAAGTCTTGCCGGTGGGAGTGGTAGGAGATGGAGCATTTTGAACATTAGAAGAAGTATATTTAGGGTTTGTTCTTGGAGTGGAATGTTATTGAGCTTGTGTAGTACCAATCACACCATCAGCCGCATGTGAGGCAACTGGAGTAGTTGAAGTGCTGGAATCATTAGGACGAGGTAATTCAAATAGTAAATTGTAAAGGGTTCCCATTTGTGAATAAACTAGGTCAAGATATTGAGCACGACTTATAGCCTGCTCTTTGGTGACTATGCCACCCATGGAAATGTCCTTACCGATTTTGTTCAGAAATGATTTTTTAAACCATTCTGCCAGTAACTGATCAGGGAGTTCAAGTTTAATGAGATGTCATCTCCTTTTCCACTCATGGATGTGATCAGATATATGAGTGCCTTTAGTCTGTTTGAAGGAAGTCAAAATATCGGTGCCCGTGTCATAACGGATCGGTAACTAGTAATGCATAAGGAAATCCATAGCTAGGGTGTTGAAGTCAGAGAAGAAACCACGTGGCAATTCAATATACTACTTCACAGTAGACCTGGTAAGGGTTCGTTGAAAAAGATGTAAATGAATAGAGTCATCCATCAATGAGTTGGATGAGCACCATAAGTGAAAAGTCATAACATGATTGTTTGGGTCCTCTCCCACTTTTCCATCGAATTTAGGAATGTCTGATGGAACCTTGGCTGGTATAACAAGCCATTGGGGAGAGTGACGAATAGGATCATTTAAAATCCTTGACAAATCTGGAAGATCTAAAGTGGAAAGAAAGGGTAACTGTCGATTCACCTGTGGGTACTGGTGGCTTTGGGGAGGAAGCCCCATCGGCAAACCAGTAGGACCATAAGCAATTTACATATAGTGTGAATATCTAGGCATATTCGGTGGTGGATGGACATGATAGTAACTCATTGGATTATACCCTGGAGAAGAATTTTGATTTTGAGCATTCAACCCCCAAATGGGATTAAACGATCCTGGATATGGTTGGCCCAAACTAGGGGATGTTGTGGATGCAGTTGGAAACTGCTGCCCCCCAGTCGATTGAGAAGGATTTTGTATCACTGATTCCAATACTGGACCAAGGACGAAGGTATGTTCTACCCATAAGGTGGGGTTTCCCCTCCCATTGAAGGTGGTGTACCAATTGAGGGAAATGTTCCAATTGGCATTTTCCAACTAAGAGGGGGTTGAGTTATACTACCTTGATGAGATTGTCCACCAACTGGAAACTGATAAGTTGGAGTGAATGATGGAATAGCGCCACTAGGATTAGGATTTCCAGTAGAATACAAAGAAGGTCCTCCAAAAGGAAATTTAGGGAGTGTTGGTACAAAACCGGGAAGAAAGTGCCCAGAAGAAGAAGGACCACTAGGAGAGCTGGATGGAGTTTGTGTAAGAGTAGGAATGGAAGCACTCAATGCACAATATCCAGGTGGTAGTGTCGGATTGAAATTGGGCATCCGCAGTGTGTTTATGGGAGAAAGACTAACCATAGGAAACCCGGTTGGAACGCTCGTAGTAGTTGTAATATGGGCCATTTCGGTAGGGACAGTAAAGTGATAAGAAGTAGTCAATGGTATTGTCTCTAGGTTAGAGATTTTGGAAATCACAGGAGGATTAATTTCAGAAATCACAGGTGAATCTGGACCAAAAAGGTCACGTCGGAAAACACCTATAGACCAAAAAATATCTTGGCCTTCTATACCAGGAAAGGGTCCAACTGGTGATCCAAAATATGTAACAACTAATTCTCTGGAAAAATTCAGTTGCATAAAAGGTCGCTCAGAATCAGTGTGACGTCGAAAGTCCTCTCGAGTATTAGTAATTTGAAAACGTTCTAGAGAGTCATTTCATTCCACTTGTGGTATGGTGACGACTGAGACTTCACTCTGTCGAGGAGAGCCTCCAGGTGTGCTTGTAGGTAAGGGTTGTGAACCTTCCAGATGCTCTGGAGATAAATGCTGCAATCTACATGAACGACATGGAGGAGATATTGTAAATGAGTAACAAACTTCGCGAAGAAAATCCTATGGTCAACTTCGAGAAAAAAACAACACGCTCTAGTAAACAAAATCTAGAAAGAAACACCAACCAAACAAGACCTTCTAATTTCGAACCACTAGTTGGTGATGAAATCCAACGTCACAAAAATGCGATGAGAAGGGGCTGGGCTAGGGTGGAAAATTTACACTGACGACCTACTTAATGGACTTACACCCTGGTGCAAGCTCACACACATAATCATGGGTATACCCTCCAAGGATATCAAGTGATTTTGGTCAACGTCAATTCCAGGTACCGTGAAGACTTTCCCCTCCACAGTCACCTCGGGTAAGAACCTAGAAAGATAGGCCACTAAGGTCACCACCAATAACAATAAATCCTGGGGGAACAATCGACATTCCGATCCACACGCAAGGGAAGGGTATCTAGCTCGAAATAAACTAAAAAGGCTTCCACTCATCATTGTGGGTATACCTCCAAGTGATCCCCGTAATACGTGCAATCTCTACACTGATATCAACAAAATAGGGTGAGTAACTCTGCCAATATCAATGCGACCTAGTGCTTGACCCTTGTGTGAGAAGGGCTTCCCAGGACAAGATGTTACAAATGGAATTTAACACTCCCTAACATAAGATGTTATTGTGTGTTTTGTGCTTTTTGAGAGTGTATCTCTCTTCCTACTCCAAAGCGCTAGCCTAGCTAAATGTTGGTGTAATAGAGCCCTAGAAAAGGGTTACTAGATAAATTTTATGTTTACGCAGTGTTATTAAGGGTTGTTGTTTACTCAAAGGAAACATATATGAAACTTATGTTGTATGACTCTGACCCAACAATGCATGGATGAGAATGAAATAGATCACTTTTCATTCAATGAATCCTATGTATGGGAGAGACATAAATTTTTCCAGATCAACTTTGAACTACAATGCAAAATTTCCTTTAAAATGCAAATACAAGCAATCACATATCAACAACAATTCTCTATTGTGTCTTTTTCAATAACTTCAACAAATGATTTTCAATGTTTTTCGAAAACGAAAATGATTTTTTGAAAGAAAAAACTTTTGTTCACTTTTCAAAAAGGATCCATACTATGATAGTAAGAGTACTGAAAAACAAAAACCAATGAATAAACAATGACAAACCCAATCAACTCTTTCAATGAAAACAAAAACAAAGAGCAAACCAATATAGTCTTTTCAAATGCACAAGAAAAATAATCTTTCAAACAATAAGAAAATGATAAATACCAAGACACCTCAACTTTCAACCGATCACTGGTTCTTAAATAATCAAACACACTCAGATTCTGAAATCAAAGAGTATGGTTTTGTCAAGAAAAGTCAAGAAACGAAAGTCAAGACAAAAAAGACAAGAAGAGCCTTGAAATCCTAAGATTGTTCATGCACACAAATGAAGACAAGAAAGATATCAATCAATGATCCAAGAAACACATATGAGGCAATCAAACTGATCTGGGCAGTTGAAAATACCAAAATTCAAATCCAAATTTTTGAAAAATTGAGTTCACAAGAAGGCAATATTACACAGTGCGAGAATCCCTGATTCTCACAGGTGACCCTTGAGAAGGGTGTGAGAACCTCGCACTGAAACCTAAAGGTAGAGTGCAAACTCTACCTATTATCGCAGGCTGTAATGAAGTGCAGTGCGAGAATGTCTAAACATAATCAAAATTTGGGAAAATGAAGCAAAATTTGAAAAGGCCTCTGGACCTAGAGGGTCTATTAGGATATCTTGAAGACTCAGAGATTGATAGGACAGGAGAAATGTAAAACTAGAGAAAATAGACACAAAAAAACACCAAAATCCACAAAGAAAATGGGATGTTCCCTAGTGGAATCACCAATGTTGTTATCGGACTAATCGGTAGGTGCGGACACTAACTGATCTCCCTAGATCTACCTAGATTTAGAACAAAAAAAGATAGGACAATACTCTTTCCCTAAGTTTTGACTATTGAATTGACTAGGAAGAAGGAACAAATAACATACCTTTATATCGCTTCCTAGGGTCTCTGTTACTCCCGCTTCGCTCCAGTTCTCTCGTGAATTCAAGACCAAGACAACACAAACCAACCAAACTGAAGATAGCACAATATATTCAATAGTTAACCTATGTGTATGATCAAGGAATTACACAATAAAGTGATATTAACTTTATGGGAAAGGGACATGCCACTGTATCATATTAATGGAAAGTAAAGATTACAACCTAAGCCTTGATGTCGCAAACTTCCTTTCGATGGCTCTTGGCTCTAACACACACACTTGCTCAATCCTTGCATGAAGAAGATCAAATCCTCTTGATAGACTTGTTAGAGTCTCCAAGCTATTTTTCAAGCTTTAGTCCTTCACACAATTCTTTTCACCAATTCTCCAATGAATCTTTCTTAACCTTTTCCATGAGAATTCCCTCAATATATAGGAGAGAATGAATTAGTTACTTGGATAAGAATGATCCTAAAATATTAGGGAATCCAGTACTAGGATAACCATTTGAATGCCAACCCATCCTTCTAGAAGATTCCCTTCTAGAAACATCGAGAATTCATCTTTTTCCATGATTTAGGAAGAGTTCGCACCCTAGCAGTTTAGCACAATGCAAGAAGTTTTCACCCTGGCTTAAGGTAGCCTGCGAGAATCATACATTCTCGCACCCAAATATACTAGCAGTCTGCAAACAGTCTTCAAAAATGAGTTTTTTGGGAAGAGATGAAAGTAACTTTTCTATGGAGAAAGTTCTTATGAAGAGCCTGAGTACACCATCATCAATACATCATCATGACAACCAAAATTATGGGTAACAGAATGCGTGCAGTCGTGTCAACACTTTTTCATGTAGTACGTTTTCCTCATCAAGGAAAGGTTGTTACCATCGACCAACTTGCCTTCTTCAATTCTGATACCTGTACTGGCAACGTACCGTTTATTGCTAAAACCCCATCGGGTTATGAGAATGTCGGTGTAGGCCTTCTAAAGGAATCCTCATTAATGGGTACTTTCCCCATTCCACCGCCTGATGTTCCATGCCCGTCTGTTGCTTCCATCAACATGATCTCCACTTCGCCTCACAAACTTCCTGTGTCTCATGACCCTTGGATAGTCCCTGACCCTGGAGATCATTTCCATTTTGGCGACGCTATGCCATTAAGTCTGGTTGAGTCTGCCTATCAGGCCATCCAATCAGCAACTCCTGCTACCCCTTCTCTTAATGAGTTGTCTCCCGATCCTTTTCGTGTCATTTTTCTGACTACGATATGATCATGTCTGTCATGGAGGACACCCCTTGGGACGGTGGGCATCATCGTTCTATCCTCTTTCTGGAGAAACACACTCTTGAGAACTACCAACGGATTTCAACTCCGTCGATTTTTGTTGTCATCTCGACCATTCCCGAGACTACACACGATGTGTTTGCTGAAGGGAACTTAAGTAATATCTCACCCACGATTCCCATTGACATATCCATTAAACCTGGAATCGTCGAAAATGTACATATTGGAGCTTCATGTTCTCTTGATGAAATAGTCACTTATACGTCCCTTTTAAAAGAGTTTCGTGACATATTCACCCGGAGTTACGAAGAAATGTCGGGTATCGACCCTAAAATCATGATACATGAAATGAATACATATCCTGATGCTAAACCCGTCCGAGAACGCCTTCGTCCAGTTCACCCATGTAAAGCAGCTGCTATAAAGCTCGAAGTCGAGAAACTTCTAAAAGATGGCTTTATTTATCCGATGGCTCTCACAGAATGGGTTTCCAATCTTGTCCCAATTGACAAGAAACAAGGTACGATTCGTGTTTGTGTTGATTATAGGGATATCAACAAAGCTTGTCCAAAAGACAACTTTTGTTTCAGGATAAATTCGTGAGTGCGGACACAGACCAATCTCCCTAGATCCACCTGGATCTAGAACAAAACAAGACAGAATAATACTCTTTCCCTAGATCTAGACTATTGAATGAACTAAGAGAAATGGATAGTGGACATACCTTATTAACGCTCTCCTTAAATCTCTGTTTTTCCTCGCTCCGCTTCGATGCTCTTGTGCCATCCAATCACAACAGTACAAACCAATCGAAGTACAACCAAATTAATATATTCAATACCTAGTCTATACATGTGATCAAGGAATCATGTAATAAGATGACATCATCATTATGGGAAAGGGACATATTCATGTATTGAATTAACTGAAAGAGAAATATACAACCTGAGCCTTGATGTCGTAG
>ML780643.1:544749-559876 GCA_009831015.1 Picea engelmannii | reverse complement strand
GCCAATTTTGTTTCAGGATAAATTCGTGAGTGCGGACACAGACCAATCTCCCTAGATCCACCTGGATCTAGAACAAAACAAGACAGAATACTACTCTTTCCCTAGATCTAGACTATTGAATGAACTAAGAGAAATGGATAGTGTACATACCTTATGAATGCTCTCCTTAAATCTCTGTTGTTCCTCGCTCCGCTTCGATGCTCTTGTGCCGTCCAATCACAACAATACAAACCAATCGAAGTACAAGCAAATTAATATATTCAATACCTAGTCTATACATGTGATCAAGGAATCATGTAATAAGATGACATCATCATTATGGGAAAGGGACATATTCATGTATTGAATTAAATGAAAGAGAAATATACAACCTGAGCCTTGATGTCGTAGATCTCCTTTCAATGGCTTCTAGTTCTGACACACACACTTGCTCATGCATGAATAAAATCAACTACTTATGATGACCTTGTTGTTGTCTCTATTTGTTGTAGCATCAATTCTCCATACAATCATGTACCAATTCTCCAATAGATCTCTCAAGCTTGCCAACTTAACCCCTTCCATGAGTATTCTCATCAATTTATAAGAGAGAATAGGTTAGTTGCTAGGATAAGAATGATCCCAACAAATCTGGAATTCCAGCTTCTGAATAACCATTCGAATACCAACTCACCCTTCTAGAATATTCCCTTCTAGAAGGATCGAGAATCTTAGCTTTTTCCTTTGTAAAAAGATGTCCACACCCTGGCAATGATTACAGTGTGAGAAGATCGCACCCTAGTTGAATGCAGCCTGCGAGAATGAAGGATTCCCGCAGGAGAGTATATATGCAGCCTGCGAACATTCCTCAAAACATGATTTCTAGAAATAGATAAGAGCAACCCTTTTCAGGAAGGAGTTCTTTAATGAGGATTTTGATTTGATATCATCATAACATCACCATGACATCATCACAATGAACAAAATTGTGGATAACAACTTTCCTACCCCTTTCGTCCACCAGATTGTTGATGACTGCACTGGAAGTGAAATCTTCTCTCTCATGGATGGTTTCTCTGGCTATAATCAAATTAACATCGTTCCCGAGGATCAACATAAGACTGCTTTTATTTATCCTTGGGGTACTTTTGCCTATAGGAAACTTCCTTTTGGTCTTAAGAACGTTGGCACAACTTTTCAACATGCTATGTCTTACGCCTTTCATGATATCAAGCACATCGTTCAACCGTATTTGGACGATTTACCTACTCATTCTATGTGCAAAGTCGATCTCCCCATTCACCTCTGAGCCATTTTCGTTCTCTATCGGTTCTACCATATACGTTTAAATCCTCATAAGTGTGTTTTCTGTGTGGAATCCGGTCGTCTTCTAGGTTTTATCATTTTGCATCAAGGGATCTGGGTGGATCCTTTGAAGGTTGAGGAGATTCTTAATCTCCCTCCTCCTTCTACATTGTGCCACTTGCAAAGTTTGCATGGGAAAGAAAACTGTCTTCGTCATTTTATCCCAAATTATGCCGAGATAACTCGTGGATTTACACAGCTATTAAAGAAATATTCAGAGTTCGTTTGGGATACCATTTCCAATAATGATTTTGAAGCTTTGAATTTGTCCCTAACGCAAGCTCCACTTCTCTAGCCCCCCGATTATAGTCGCGATTATTTCCTTTACTTTGTTGCCTCAGATTACACCATTGTCATGGTTCTCGTTCAAGAGGATGACGCTCACGACGAACATGTTATTTACTACTTGAGTCGAAGTCTCATGCCAACTGAAATCAAGTATCAACATGTTGAGAAACTGGCCTTGGCTGCCGTTCAAGCTGTCCAACACTTTCGGCACTATATCCTCTCACATAAGACTACGGTGATTTCTCATTGCAACCCTATGCAACATATTTTGACACGTCAATTTCTATGGGGAAAATACTCCAGATGGATTGTGATACTCCAGGAGTTTGACTTGGAATTCGACCGCACCAAGTCCAAGAAGTCCTTAGTTTTTGTTGAGTTCATATGCGACTTTCCCCATTCGGCAACAGAAAATGTACTAGTTGATTCATTACCTAATGAATCTATTTTCCTTATTAGCACTAATGATCTTTGGTATGGGGATATCATTATATATCTCCAAGCCCAGACTTTTCGGCCTACTTTGTCTAGTACCGAACGACGTCGCATACGCTATCAAGCTTGTCAATACATTATCCTCGAGGATACTCTTTATCGTCGGGGGATTGACTCTATTTTTCGACGTTGTCTCATGTTCGATGAAGCTGAGAAAGATTTGAATGGCTACCATTCTAGAGCATGTGGTAGTCATATGTCTGGGTATGCTACTGACCAAAAGATCTTATGCACAGGGTATTTTTGGCCTTCTTTGTTTAATGACTGGATCACTGTCGTTCAGAAATGCCATGCCTGCCAAACCTATAATCAAAAAGTCCAGTCACATACTACTCCTCTTCATCTTGTGGTCTCAGTTGGTCCCTTTTCAAAATGGGGCATCGATTTCATGACATGTCACCCTCACTCGGTCGGGGGGCATGGTTACATCATTGTAGCCATTGATTACTTTACGAAATGGGCCGAGGCAATGCTGAAATTTGACAACACTAGATAGACTGCATCTTTGTTCCTTTTTAATCATGTTATAGCTCGTTTTGGTGTTCCCCAAGATATCATCACTGATCATGGTAGCCACTTTAAGAATTTTATGATGTCTAAACTTACTGAAAAGTTGGATCTTCGCCATGATAACGCAATGCCCTATTATCCACAAGCCAATGGCCAAGTCGAAGCAATCAAAAAAATTCTCATAACTATGGTCCGACGAATGGTAGGGATTCATAAAACAAGTTGGCACACAATTTTGTTTTCAGCATTGTGGGCGTATCGGACATCCGTCAAGTCCGCTACTGGGTTTACACCTTTTCGGTTAGTCTATGGTGTGGAAGCCATTCTCCCTATAGAATGTGAGATACCCTCTTTGAAACTAGTTGTTGAACTCCTACCCAATACTTTTGCTGAGGAATAATGTCTATTGTATCTTATGCGATTATACTAAACTCGACGTGACGCCACCCTAGTCATAGAAGCTCAGAAAAAGCATGTCAAGGCCCAATATGACAAGCATGTCAAGCCTCACATTTTTTCCGAAGGTGATATTGTTCTTCTCTATGAACAAGATCGATATATGTTAGGAGTTGGGAAATTCGAACCCATGTGGCACGGTCCTTATATCGTTCTATGAGTTTTGGAAAAAGGAGCTTATGAGTTGGTAGATTACAATGGTATCTCTTTGAGTGAACCCATGAATGGGTTGTACTTGAAGAAGTACTATGCATAAAATCATCTGTGCACTAGTACTTGTATTTTTACTGTATCATACTTCTTGTGTGTTACTATAGTTTTCTTTTGTCATTATCTGGTCTCTGCCCTTATGTGATGTTGTGTTTGATTTCGAGATTTCAGAGTCTTCACTACCCTATATTGGCTTCGTTGATGGCGCTATCTGTAGTACTTAAAACCTTGCTTCTGCTTCGTGGGCAATTTATGCCCCTACAAACGAACTTGTCTCCTTACAAGGTGTGTGCCTTGGTCGTGCGACCAACAACATTGCAAAGCATAGCGTCGTTATTGAATTATTGGTTGATGTTATCTCGCTCGAAATTCATCATTTGGTTGTGTGACTTGATTCACAGCTTGTAGTACTATAGTTAAGTAATGTCTACTCTATTCGAAGTCCTAATTTATTACAGATGTATTTGTGAATTCGCCTCTTGGAACGTTATTTCGATCACATTGAATATCAACATATTCCTAGATGTCTAAATACATTAACAGATGCATTGGCTAATTATGTATTGGATAGACATTTGAATCATTTATAAATCAATCACATCAATATTCACACAATATAAGGTAAACCGGTAGAATCCGTCTGTATATATAATGATCAAAAGAGTTTTTTTTACAAAAAGTTTGTCCGAAGACCAAAAATGTCAAAATATGAACCTCATAGATTCTACAAAGTGACGTCATGGATGACGTTCACGGTAACACACGACTGCCCTAGCAACCCTACGGAGCAGTCGACTCATGGACCTGTTGACGGGCAAAATTGACCGTACGTCAACTAGAAGAGTGGAACCGGTCCGGGGTTGTCTAATAACCCAAGCTGTCTAGGATGAACCACCCTGACGGGTTTATCGGCTCCATTAGCCGATCTAAGTCCTAAGAAAACAAAAAGAAAAAAAACTACTCTAAACTAACTAATCTAACTAAAACTAACTATTAAACAAACTAAACTAATATAACTAAAACTAACTATTAAACAAACTAATAAACTAATCTAACTAAAACTAACTATTAAACAAACTAAAACAAAATTAACTATTCTATAAATATAATCTACTAACTAATATTATATTAATTCTAACTAATTAACTATCTAACTACTAACAAAAATAAATCTTATTCACAAAATATATAATATTAACAATTTACAGATTTAAATAAAACCTGAAAAAACTCATTGATATTCTGCCCTAAGATAGAGAAAGATATTTTTTGTTGATTTTATAATTTTATGAACAGAAATAAAACAAAAACTAACTAAACTAAACAACTAATATGCTAAATCTAACTACAAATCTAACTAAACTACTAATATTATACTAACAAATTAACCAAACAAATAAATAACAAACTGACGTAGAGAAACGCTCTAGGTTTGTCCTGTGTATGATGATTGCCTTAGCTGATCGGAGGGAGGAAAACCGCACCGAATTATCCAGGAGCTTCTCGTAAACGATAGTTGCAGTGCTCTTCAAGTATGATTACAGGACAAACAAGACATAAAAAATTACTACAATCTTATGATTTATAAATCTTCACAGTTAGATAAATCTGTATGCAAAGATCTATACGAAATGATTCAATTTACGAAGAGAAATTTGTGATTCATTAACTGAAACAAAGTAATTGCTATATTTTTAAGCAGTGAAAGAGATCAGATATGGATAAGACATTAATTAAATCATATAATTCTGCAAAAGATTACGATAGCTAAAGTAGCCTATAATCAACTGCAAATGACATGCATAAACTTGAAACAAAATATTGATATTATGAAAGCGAAAGATGTAGCAATAACATCAATTCTCGTCTCAGTTTGTATTAGAAATCCATAGCCTGGTTCTCCCACAAGTGTGGATGCTCCTTATTACAAAAAATAATAAGTATTTAAAGACCTTCCACAGGATAAAACATCCCTGTGGAAGTTATCAAAACTATTTACATAAAATCTGGGAAGATATCCCAAGTCTAACTAAACTAGGAACCTAAAATAAAACTAAAACACACAAATATCTCCTAGACTGTCTAGCATACCCAATGCAATTCAGATGTACCTGAAAAGGGTAAAAAATGGACAAGTTAGAAGGGTATTTTATTAATAAAATGATAAAAAATCTAATTCTATAGACTAGCTACAGAATCTTGCGATTCTGTAGCAAGTCTAAATCAAACACAGAATCAACATAAAAATGAATTCAAATCTTTTAAAGAATTAAATTCAACTAATAACAAGTATCTAATAGTTATTTGAAAGACAAACAAATCATTCAAATCGGTATTTTTATACTAATTCGAGATCAAAACAAAACTAAAATCAAATGACTACAGAGATGCATATACTCTGTTTCGTTTGTTGCCACAAAGTCGGGTGAACAAAATCATATCGAACAGTAATGAATCATTTCATATCAAATTGAAATCGATACAAGTAAAACAAATCATAAGCAATTGTTATGCTGCTTCATCAACAGGAAACACAATCGAATCTAAACAATATCATTTTCAAATCGACATAACTGTATTGACATAACAAACGATCCATGCCATGAGCGAATTAAATCAAAACTGGCGCATAAATCAACTCAAATGAAATCATAACAGGATCAATCAGTTGATAACAGGGTTCGTAAGAGTTGTCCGATCGTTTGTTATTGCAAATTAGGGCAGACAAAATCATTCACGAAATCATTTCTTGAATTCATTTTGAAACGACTATTACCCGAATTTCCTAATACGAATTTGACAGAAATAACATAAGTCGATCTAAGTTAACAAACTCATTTGAAAATTAAAATTAACAGAGCTGCAATCAAGTCTATTTTTTATACGAATACAACTCATAAAATCGATCATACTAACTGAAGATACACAACAATCCAATCAAGCGAATCGAACAGCTGGGGTTTAACATAGTCGTTGTGAATCAAAACCATTCCATGATTCGGGCGTAAATATCATTTGTACAGGCTTAAATGAGAATATTGTTTTCATGAAAAACAGAGTCGTTCTTTCCAATTCAGAGTCAATCAGAGTTGTATTTCTGATTTAGAAGATTATAACAATTCAAACTCATGAAGTCGTTCCAAAATCACAGCATACAAACTAACCATAACGAAATCGTACTAAATCAAACATGACCGTGCTCTAAATTTAGCAAGAAAACCTCATGTTCAGATTAGATACAAACAAATCCAATTAAAAGCAAACCATCGATTTCGTTAACTCAACATACAAACGAATCAAATCCGATAAAAACCTATCAGTGGCTAAACTGGGCATGAGCAAATTGTGTATCCAAATCAAAACTTCATTTAATTTTAGCAAAGCGAAAACAATGTACAGGATGAACAACATTATGACAGAACCATTTCGAATGATAGACAGAGCTATTGGAAAACCACATTCACTTCATTATATTAATTCGAGGAATTCACAAACGAAAATGATACCTAAATTCATACCTGGATGACGAGTAGACAGCTTGTTCATGACATTTTGGAGTTGACAACGACTGTAGCCGATTCAACATTCCGAAAAATGATGGAACTAGTAGTTTTTTTCTTCCTATCAGTTGCTTGAAGTTTGTCTCTTTGGCTGGTCAATACTGCAACTTGGTTCTCCAGCGATTTGATTTTTGATTGAAGTATAGGAATGTCTATATAGTATCGTTCCAACCACACATCACATTGGTCACACGATGACTATCCTAGCTTCGAAAATGCAGGTGAGGGTTTGGTTATATTTTTGAGGGTTTCGTTAGGAAGCTTGATCCCTGGGTAGCTGGGATTGTTTCTTAGGCAAGGGGGTAGATTAGAAACGAAGTCATAGGGTGGTTCAGAGCACAGACCCTGTGAGTAAGGGTACTCGCTAGGAAGCTTTCTATGTCAGAGTCTGAATCCTCACTAAGGACTATGGGATTCTGCTCAATACTAGGTTTAGGCTTATTTCTAGCCATTCTCGAGATAAGCCGAGCATTCTTTTTTCCTTTTCCATCAATAGTAAGGTTACTTCTAACCTTTTTGCTCACAGGATTTTTTATAGCCTCAGCCTTCTTAGTTATAACGTCAGGTAATTCAATATCAGGGTCGACCGAGGGTTTAGGAGAAGGCAGTAGGACATGGAAGGGCATGGGTGGCCTGACCTTAGCTTCATTAATCACGGGCTTGTCAATTTGGACAGGGTCTATATCATAAAAACCATTTCAAGAGATAAAAGCTCTCCAGCTATCACCGTGGAGACTTAAGAGATGAATAACGATGATTTTGATTAGGCCATGGTGGAATAGGCTACTATCAGCGTTCTCCCTTTTAAACCTTTTTGACATTTTGTATAGGCTACGCTGGAAATAAAAAGGTATATTCAATGGATACCCTATAAAATTCATTAACAAATGCAGGTGGTAGAGAAACACCAGTCCGTATCGATCCTCATAGGTCACGAATTGTTTAACTACCATCAAAAGGTCATGCCATCATGGTTTAAGCATGGAAATGGGCATACCTCTGTCACGGGATGTGGCCTTTCACAAGACGAATAGTAGTGGTCATGGCACCTCTTCCACTTTTGAATTTTTAAACCAACGCTGGCCTATGGCTGCTAACCTGGTGGCAGAGCTAATGAACTCTTCACTGATTTCCAAATGAACGTCACCCACCTTGGCTCTACAGCCATCAAAAGTCAGGGTGAACTGTTTTGCAACAAATAAATTAAAACCCTCAAACCTCTACATAAAGGTGAGCCAACCGCTATCCTCTAAGACTTTCTGGGCATTGTCAAACAGTAGCAAGGCTTGGCTACCATTCGGCTCAATTCACACCACTGGTGCCATGGAGCCGAGCACACGGTGAACGAGACAGGGTTTGAATCATAGCATACATAGGAGCAGAGTGCATGAAGGGTTACCCGAGCTAATAGAGGTAAAACAGGGATAAGGGATAGGCATTAATGTCATCGTGCAAAGGTGGTGGAGCTTATTTGTTGGCCATGCATAATAGTTATTGCCAAGGTACAACCGTCGTCGCTTCTAGCTATTCAACCCACTATAGTATGGTTCAACAAATATGTCACTTGCCCGACCAATGAAACCAATGGTAAGTGTATAACCCAACGCTTGCAATCAAAGTTATGCCATAGTTTTAAATACCCAACATACAAGTCGAAACCAATACCAAGTGTTGGACAAATGTTACATGCGTTGTGAACTAGGTGTCATATCAAATGAAATATATCAAGGGTTTAACCATAACACCTATATATTTTATGAAACCAATGGTCAAGTAGATCAAATCAAAGAACATATAAATCCAATCGCCAATGAATCACAAACTTAATCACTCATGAAACGAAACTATATGATCAATCAACGAATGTCAAATGAGTGCAGATCAAAAGGTCTCGCCAACTGTATAATGATAAGTAAAATGTAAGCGCAATAAGCATATCGACGAGAATGATAACGACAATTCAATAATGATTTTAAATGACTTCGAAAGACCAAGTTTTCACGCTTACAGTCGTGAAAACAGAAACGAAGGTAAGAGTGCAAAAATCGTAAAAATAAAAGTGTCGTTTATTTGAGGATTGCAACGAAAAAATGATGTTCGCAAAACATTGGTGTAGGTAGCTTATAGGACAGTGAAAATGTGAATTTCCTGCCAACAATGGCGACGCACTGGTAGAAGCAGTTATCTCTGCCAAAAAGACAAATTCAGATTAGAACAACAAAGATAATTCCAACTCAAAAATAACAACCAGAAAATCGTATAAACATCATCATTAACCAACTATTCCAACATTGTTTTAAAAGATGAAAATTGATAACAGTCTTAAGACCAATAAGTCACGATATTAAAGATAAAATCTCTAATACTATTGGCATAGACATTGCTGCTAGCAGGCATCCATAGCCTCGATAGGGTTTCCATTTAGCCCACTCTGACATGTATATCCTACCAAGTTCTAGATCAGAATAAAGGACATTAGGAGGTTTCTTATTTGCAATTTTTCATATACCCGACATTGCTTCGCTGCCAGTGGGCCTGTTCAGTACCCCGACAAAGTTGTCTTGGTGTCATGCATGCATCTACCTGCTGCTAGAAGACCTGTTTAGCATCCCGACAGGTTTACAAGAACTTCCCACAGCTCTATTAATAATTTATTTTGTTTGGTTTTTTCATAGATATATAGTTGAGCGGGGTGACACTGAAAATCATGATATTTTAACATATTTTTTTCAAACCTCATCAGAATTTTTTAGAACTGTCCTTTATTTAGATCCAGAGATGTTTTATTTACAAAAACAACTTCCTCAGGCAGGGAGACATCTTTTGAGTCATTCCCTTAAGGAATAGGGACAGCATAAAAAGATAATAGATGATCATGACAAGCTTTGCTTAGAGATCGAAATCAGTCAACTTCTTTCAAACAAAAGACTTTTTCCAACACAGATATAAATTTCAGCAATATACCACTGATGTTTATACAATTTTTCTTAGTAGTTATTTCAGCGAAGGAATTTTCTATTGTCTTTTTTTGAATAGCTCGGTATACAGGTATGTGTATTTCAAAGAAAACACAAACGGATAAATTCAAAGAAAAATAAAAAACAAAAAGCAAACGAAAAAGAAAACAGAAGCAAAATATGTACATAATATACAAGGGTTGTTATCAAGTGAAGTATCTTTTCAAGGCTTTTCCATTCACCAGATAGGCGTCAAGCTGCCCCTCAAGATTCTACAATATAAAAGAACTGGGACCCAACTTTTCAACAATTAAAAACAACCCAAGCCATAAGTTTTGAAATTTCGTGTGTTCTCCCTTTCCCTCATGTGGTTTGTCCCATTTCACGACGAGGTCACCTACTTCAAAATTCCTATCAGAAGCAGAATTAGAATCGAACCATCTTTTAACCAATAGTTGATGTTGATCTAACTTACGTTTAGCTTGGGCTCTTACCTCTTCTAGCTTCATCAAAGAGTTAATTCGGTTTTCTAAAGGGGGACAATCTTCTTCTTGGACTTTCTGCGACAACTGAAGTGAAGGAAGAAGAATGTGAGGTGGCAGAATTGCTTCTCTGCCATAAACGAGAAAAAAGGGGGAGTTACATATAGCAGCTTTTGGCGTTACCCTATCATCCCACAGTGCGTTTAGCAGTGCATTGTGTCAATTCTTGTGATTTTCAACCATCGTTCTCTTGATTATTTTAATCAAGTTCTTGTTTGTTGATTCTGCCAATACGTTTCCCTAGGGGTAATAACTAGCAGAATACTTCAGTTTAATTACTTTTTCCAAAGCGAACTCGCTCATCTCAAGAGAAGAAAAGTAAGAAGCATTATCGAATACTAAACAGTCAGGGATACTGAAACGAGTGATAATATTCGAGTTTAAAAAGGAAATTACCTGACTGGTGTTGACGCTTCTTAACGCAACAGCTTCAGACCATCGGGTAAATTAATATGTGGCTGTCATGATAAACTTGTGCTGTTGTGAAGACGGGGGGTTGATTGGACCTATGATATCAAGGCCCCACTGCTGAAAAGGAGAATCTACTGAAACAGGTTGCAAAGGAAAGGTTGGTTTTTGTAACCGCCCTGATGCTTTGTGACAAATGATACATTTACGACACAAGGCATGGGAATCTCTAAAACGCATGGGCCAGTAATAAATGGCTCTCAAAACCTTATGGGCAGTGGTGTTACCACCAAAATGACCACCAGCTTCTCCTGCATGCAACTCTAGCAAGACTTTTTCCGCTTTATCTTTTTCAAGACAGCGCATCAGTACACCGTCAAAACTTTGATGAAACAGGATACCATTAACCAGATGAAAGGAGGTAGACATTAATCTCAACGCTCTTCATTTAGAGGGATCCAGGTGACGGGGGGATGACCCATGTTCAAGACAGAATCTTATATCGTTATACCAAGGACTAACAGAATTTTGTGCGCAACAAATTAGATTTTGATCTTGTAGTCCTAGGTTTGAAGTATCACTTTCTTCTTGCTATCCTGTTGTTGAATCAACAACTAACTTGCATAACCCTTGGCCTCTCACTATCTGAACTGGGATTATTTCTAAATCGTACTCCTGCAAGGAGGTGACCTAGTTAGCTCTTTTTTCACCTAGTTCCTTCTGCACTAACAAGTTCCTTATGACTGGGAAGGGGACAATGCATTTCATCCTAGACTTCAAAAGATAGGACCGAAAGTGCTTAACTGCTTTGAAAACAGCATAGGCTTGTCGATCTACCGTTGGGTAATTAAGTTCAGCGCCTTTGAAAGTGGAGCTCATAAATGCAATGGGTACTTCATTGTTGTCGGTATTCTTTTGGGTTAGGATGGTGGCATAGGAACAGTCAGAAGCAAAATTATAGAGTGTAAAGTCTTGAGAAAAATCTGGGCTCATGAGAGACGGAGCGTCTATTATGGCCTTCTTTTTTGCATTAAAAGCTTGATTTTCTAGGGATCCCCAGTGATATTGGGTGTCTTTCTTAATTAAGTTCTACAAGGGTCTGACCATTTCAGAGAAGATGGGGACAAATCTTCTCACAAAGTTAATCTGGCCTAAGAAAGACTGCATAGATTTTTTGGATGTAGGAGGGGGAAGTTCCGCGATGACTTGAGTCCTTTCGGGGTCAATAATCATCCCTTCACTAGACACAATGAATCCCAAGAGTTTACCCTATTCTACTGCAAAGATGGATTTTTTAGGATTCAAGGAGATGTCGTATTTACGACATCATTGTAGAATGACTCCTAAGTGAGCTAGATGATCGTTTTTTTTTTAGAAAATATAATCACATCATCTAAGTAAACTACGACGGACTAATTGATTAAGCCTCGGAAAGCAATGTCCATTGCTCTCTGAAAAGTGGCTCCAACATTAATCAATCCAAAGGGCATTTTGCGATAAGCATAAGTGCCCCACGGAGTACAGAAGGTAGTTTTAAGTTGGTCTGGCGGAGACATCAAGACTTGGTTGTACCCCGAGAAACCATCCAGTAAAGATAGCCTCTCGGAACCAGATACCTGTTGAAGGATCTATTCTATGGGTGGGACACGATAGTTGTCTTTATCAGACGCTCTATTAAGGTTTCAGAAATTGACGCAGAGTCGGATTTCCCCACTTTTCTTATGGACTGGGACAAGGTTAGAAACCCATTGAGTGTGCCTAACAGGAAAAATTATCTTAGCATTTAGGAGTTTATTCAATTCTTTTTGAATGGTCGGTTCGAGCTTAGGGTGCATTTTCCTCAGTTTTTGTTGAAAGGGTAAGGTTTGGGGCTTCATAGGAATGACATGCTGTATGATATTAGGGTCGAAAGTTTTAAGGTCATCATACGTCCATGCAAAGACATCTTTAAATTCTTTGAACAATTTAATAAATGCAACTTTTTCTTGTTGAGAACATCCCAACCCTAGATTAATGTACTGAGGATTTTCATTAGTTCCTAAGTTTACTTTTTTATAAGATAACGAGGAACTATTGGTTTTACAGTTGACCGTATTTTTAAATTTATCTTGAAGATCGTAAAACTTCTCTAATCTAACTACAGATTTAGGGATCGAGTTTACCATATCTGATGAAGATTCAAGATTTCTTGGATCCAGTATTACCGTGAAATCACGCAAATTGTCATCATGTGTTTGTTCGTCTATCACCGCGCCTTGAAAGGTTTCTTCCATGTGCAGAAAGTTAATAATCTGTTGATCTTCGTCAAAGACTCTCTAGTTCGTGATGTTGTCAGGAACGGATGGCCAGAAAAACAACTCGACAGAGAATGCATCTGGGGACAAGCCTTCTGCAGGAAGAAGTTTAGAAGCTACATTATCTAGTAAATTTGCTTCAGAGTTATTCAATCTAGGAATAGAATTTATATTGAAAGCAGAAAATTTATTCATTAAATTCCATACCTCGGATTGGTAGCTTTTGAGATGCGAAGATAGACAATGGATAGAATCTCTTACCTGTCTAACCACTATTTCGGAGTCACCAAAGACGGTTAAATTTTGAATGTTCATATTCGAAGATTTTTTGAGACCTTGTAGTAAAGCCTCATATTCTGCAGTATTATTAGTACATTCAAATTCCAACCTACATGCCATCAATGTTTTGTTACCTGCTGGATCGATAATAACGTAGCCTGCTCCAACTCCTTCTTTGTACTTTGACCCGTCGAAATAAAGAGACCAAATTTGATTTCCATCGGGTATATGGGACCATTGCGTAGAAGCTGTTGGCTGGACGTATGCTACAATCTCGGACTGTTGTTCTGGATTGGTGATAGGTGAAGCCTCAGCCATGAAATTTCCGAAGAAGGTGTCCATCCCTTGTACTTTGGGTGAATCAGCAGAAGGTGTAAATGGTTCATTGGGATCGTTTAAATCTGTGACTGTGAACTTAAGGTAGCGTTCACGATTCACTTTTATCTTGTTAGGCTTGCCGTTGTCTGGAAGCCATAGATGAGACCAATCTGTCGCGAAATAACCATGTAGCTTCTCTGAACAGTCCCTGCTTAAAAACATACCATAGAATTCTGGAATATCCACAACAATTATATCAATAACTTGATGAACCTTGGGGTTAGACGATAATATAATAATCACATTCTTTAGTTCGCCTATAACTTTAACATTGGTCCGATCAAGTTGTATGATTTTTAAAGTAGATGGTTCAACTTCTACATTAATCTTCTGGCATATAGACCAAGGCATCACATTGGATGATGCTCTTGATTCTACCATACAATTGTGCACATTCCTATTAAAGATCTTGAAAGTTAATAGGAATGGAGGTACATTTTTGCGAGTACTAAGAGTAGTAGCTTCTGGCTTTTTACTCGCAGTTTATAAAGCTACTTTATCTACATTATTTACATTACTTACAAGAAGGCTTCCTTTATATTGAGGATCAGGATTGTTTTTAGTGGAAGTATTTTGGGGAACTTTGTTTTGCACAACCTTGTTACCATTTGAATTACCATTTTTTCCATTCTTTGAAATATTCTGTAACATTTTTTGTAGAAAAAATGGAAATTTCAATAACTCATAAACATAAATGTTAGCTCTCAAATT
This sequence comes from Picea engelmannii, assembly GCA_009831015.1. Classification (NCBI taxonomy): domain Eukaryota; kingdom Viridiplantae; phylum Streptophyta; class Pinopsida; order Pinales; family Pinaceae; genus Picea; species Picea engelmannii. The sequence continues at coordinate 545,444 of ML780643.1, read as the reverse complement.
TTTAATATCTTCAACTACATCATAATCTAAGTTGGGGTTCACATTACTCTGTTTGGTCTCAGCTGATTTAGATTGCTTTGGAGGCGAAGTTGTAGTGTTTTTAGTAGAAGGTTCGTTTGTTGTCTTACTCCTGGTATTATAGGGATGTACTGTCTCGAAGTTAGCTTGAAAGATGCTATCCGAGAAGTGTCCAAAAATGTTTGGAGAAGACTCCTCTTCTTGAACTGTTTCTTGTTCAACTACCTCCTCAGGGATCTCAGGAGGCATCAAGTTATCTTGGGCTTCTAGAATTGTTTGAAGGGCGCATTGTAGGCTTTCTAGATTTAGGCCTTCAGTAGTTAGATTAGGTTGATTGGTAGGAAAAGGCTTATGGAACGGGGGTTTGTAAGGTCCTTTGCTCGAGGAATCTTCTTTGGTTGTCCTTTTTAAGTCTATAACTTGATTTGACAGTTTTTGAACAAATTTAGTTAAGTTTTCTAAATCAGAGCTTTCAGGTTGTGTTTTACTTTGAGTGGGTCTGGGGAGGATTTCGATCTTCTTTCTAGAAGAAGCACTAGTCTCTGTTTCGTTGCTAGTAGAGTCTTTAAGACTAAGTATGTCTTTTTCAATCTGGCTGGCCTCCTCGAAGGCTTCTAACAACGTGGCTTTCTTAGATCGTTTAACCCAAATAGCTATACTTTGATGCAAAGCTTTAG
>ML780643.1:512683-527131 GCA_009831015.1 Picea engelmannii | reverse complement strand
CAGAGCTCGAGAAACAACTTCAAAATCTTCTAAAACTCAGGTAGGAGTGTAATATGAGTGTACGACTGCACTACCCAGAGGTCTTCGACGGCTCGTCGGTTATGGACTTGATAATCTTGATGATCGGACTGAAGGCTTCAGTGTTTTCGAACAAAGACTTGATTGGACATTCAGGATGGTCAGGTATGCGGACAAGAGACATATTGCAGAGGGGCCGACTTAGGCTTGGTGACAAAATTCCCTTGGACAATAACACGACAAGTAATAAGACTCAGGTAGCATATCTGTTAATCATAAGTCTATGAAGCAGGAGGCAACGCAAACTCTCCAGATGTTTGGAAGAGTAACCAAATGGTGGAGGATGCAACTCAATATAGCAAGAAAAGATTCCTAAGGTTGTACTACATCCCATAGTCTGATGAATCAGACGAACAGATGTGCTTTATCCAAGGGCGACTCATGATGCTACCAATAAAGAAAATACCTTTCCCATCCTCTTTTTGGGGTATATTTGATTTTTTTTTGTTCTTTTTGATGGTTTTGAAAAAGAATAAAGGAATATTACATTACAGTGGAGGAACGAGTACAACAAACATACAAATTCAAGGCACAAGGACGAGACTGATGTTCTAAGGAAATGATACTCAAAAAAAATCCTCCAGCGGCCAAAGGTGTTAAGACGCAAAGGCAAACTGTTACTAGGCTGAAGGGTAAAGGATGCAAATGCGGTTGATAGAACACACAATGGTAGCGTCCTTCGATGTAAGTTTAACAAGCCCAAAGAAGGGAAGCTCGGTGGTTTTTCATATTTAGAGAGTCTGAAAAAGCATAAAAGGAAACTCCATTGGGGTACCTTTTTCGACAATAGTCTAGTCGGTTCGAAAAAGGGATAAACTAGCATCGATTAGACGTCAATTCAAAACCATTTTAACGAGTGTGAAAAGGACAAGATCACTCGGCTATTTTTTCACTTTTAAGGAGTCTGAAAAAAGATTAACTATGGACTCCATCAGGAATGTTCTTCTGGACCATTTTAACGAGTGTGAAAGAATAAGGTCACTCGGTGATCTTTTCAATTTTAGGGAGTCTGAAAAGAGCTTAACTATGGACTCCGTGGGGGTTTCTTTTCGTAAATTTAGTCCCTCAGGCCCGAAAAAGGAATAAAATTATACCTGAGGATACTCTTCTAAAGAATGGGAATTCAATAGAGTATTCCTTTGTTCATACAGTTGGCTGTCCAGACCGAAAAAGGGGTAAACTACCGCCAGACAGACGTGACTTCAAATTTCAGTTTAGCGAGCGTGAAAGGTCACAAGATCGCTTGGCAATCTTTTCATTTTTAGAGGGTCTGAAAAGGGATTAAAAGGAGACCCGTTTAAGGAACTTTCTTCTGGACCAATTTAACGAGTGTGAAGAAACAAGGTCACTCAACAATATTTTCATCTTTAAGGAGTCTGAAAAGGGCTTAAAGAAGACTCCACAATGGTTACTTTTCTTAGTTAATCTGGACGAGATCGAAAAGCATAAATACAGTCTCACCAGATGTTTCTTTTGGGTCTCAAAGCGAGCTTGAAAAAAAACAAAGGTAGCCTATGATCGACACTTTGTGGGTCGATATCAGGTATCGCTTCGTAAGACCAGGCAAAAACGTCACGGAATTCTTTGAAAAGATCTGTGTAAATATGAATCTCTTCGAGGGAGAAATCCACTCTGACGAAGACATTCTCCATGATGCCAGGGTTTCGGGAGATGTTAATAGGTATAGTTTTAGCGATATTCGCCATATTTCCCTCAGCATAAATTTCCTGTGTAGCTAAGAGGTTAGTGGGACATGGCTGATCTCCCGTCATGGTGATAGTGAATTCTCTTACCTCGATTCGTCTTAACTCTGGGAGGAAATATGATCTATGATGAAGATCTTCCCAAGGTTTGTCCGGACTAGTCATTGCTTTGATTACTGCTTCGTCCGAAGGCAAGACCAAATCTAACGAATCGATGTTGGCAAGAGAACCCTGAGCCCAAATAGGCTCTGGAAGTGGATCCAACTCTTGTGCGGGAGTCGGATCAGGGTTAGCTGAAGCTTGTTGGACTAAAGAGTACGCTACTTCAGCAACCGACAAGGGAATGGACATGCCATAGTGCCCTGTCTCATCCATCATGGCTGATGGGGAAGGAAGAATCCACAGATCCTCAAAGTAAGTCGTGCGGAACGACGAAACATGAAAAATCTCAGCCTTGTGGTGATTCAATATAAACTTGACATCGTTATGAGGAGGTGGGTAATCAAAGGTACCCATCAAGGATGGACAAAAAACAACTCCTACGTTAACGACACTGGGCTGAGGATTATCAATCATGGGAACCGTGGATGCCCCCAAAGCTGGGTCAGGTCTAGAGAAGGACAATTGATCAATGGTCACTATCTGACCCTCATGTGGAAACAACAAGACTCGGAAAACTGTAGCGACCACAGCTTGCATAGCATAAGTCCAACTCCGACCTAACAAGAGGTTATAGTCGAGGAGAGCATCGACTACCTGTACTTCAATGCACACGGTCTTCCCTCCTAACTGCACTGGGAAGGAAGGAACGATGCCATGTGGTCGGAAAGAATGACCGTCGAACGCAGTGAGGAGAGTAGGTGATGGAGACAAAGGAGGCTGACCAATGGCGTTCCAACATGATAACGACATAAAGTAAGTCGAAGCACCCTCGTCGACCACCGTGTGGAATATATTCCGTGTAAAAGTTTTCGTAGGATGAGCCACTACTATCTGAAATGCGACGTGGTAAGGCAGACGAGGTTTCAAGTCAGTCGTATCTAACATGATGGTACCCGGGTTACAAGTCTCAGTAGAGCCTAAAGAAGTCAACAAGGATTTCCTTTGAGTAGGGAAACTTTGGAGGACCTCCAAAGCAGACATAGAACAAGGGGTTTGAGATAAATCTTTCACCACAGAGTAGTTCTGGGCAGCCCTTGCATTTGGATTGTGGGAAGCTTTCTTAAATGCACCTTTTGGAATGCGTGTCATCATTTCTCCGAACGTCTTCTCAATCTGTAGAGGAAGAAAGAGATGGGAGTTCGGCTTCTTTGCCCTTCTCAGAGGTGCTTGGTTTACTATAGTCGTGCGCTCTAGTTGTTATTAAAGCATCACCCCTAACCATATATACGTTCATGGAAGAGGAATTATTTGTAGGAGGGAAGTTTTCTTGGCTGCCCCCTTCGGCACTTGTAGAGGCTTGAGTTAAATTTTTCCCATGCTGAAAGGGATTAGTCAAAATGGTTTGTTGTTGCTGTGTGACAAACTTTTGGGCCTCCACAAGTCGAGGACATAGATGGGTTGGGTGGTCTTCCGCACATAAGTTGCATGGATACCTCGTCTTCTTTTTTTCTGTGGTGCCCTCGCCAGCATTATTAGTGGGTTTCTTATCCCCCTTACCCTTCTTGCATTGTTTTTTCTTCCCTTCAAGCTGCTAGGTGGCCTTTGGGTTAGTCGTCTATAAGGAGTGTACTTTCGATGTTTGGGTAGGAGGAGCAGCCAAAGCAGTAGTCTGGCTGGACGTTGAGTGTTGTATGGATAACTTTTTCAATTGTTTTATCAATTTCTCAGCGGGCTTAGTTTGTGCCGAACCAACAATACCATCGGCATGTGGTCCAACTCTCTATCTGGTTTTATCTAGTATCGATCATGGTGCATCCGGCAAGATGTTGTACAATAGACCAGACTGAGAATAGATAAGCTCAAACTGTTGAGCCCTCATGATGGCATCTTCTTTAGAGAAAACCCCAGAAGTTGCGACGTCTTTTGATAATTGCGGTACTAAAGACTTAAGGAACCACTCAAGCAGGAATGCTGGTGGAACCGGTACTTTGATTAGACTCTTTCGGTGTCGCCACTCTCGGATATGATCAGAGATATGGTCCGCTATCTTCTGCTCGAAATTGGCTAGCAACTCTGTGTTGGCGTCGTATCTCACAGGTAACTGGAAATGGTTAAGGAAGGCCATCGCCAGTTCGCCAAAAGAAGAATATCGTGAACGATCAAGCTCTATGTACCATTTCGTGGCACTCCCAATAAGAGTGCGTTGAAACAATCGCAACTGGACGGAGTCATCTTTCAGTGAGTTAGATGAACGCCAAAGGTGGAAAGTAGTCACGTGATCACCTGGATCTTCGTTAGGCTTGGCCTCGAACTTTGGAATGTCCGAAGGCAACTTCGTTGGCATAGGAGGCCAACGTGGATCGTGACAGATAGGATCATTCAACAACTGTGTTAAATCTGGCAAGTGTAACGTCTCCAGGAATGGTAGTTTGGGTTGCTACTGATAGCCTGGATAAAAGGGTCCTGGAGTTTGACTGGCACCAGGTTGCTAGGAAAAGTTTGGTTGCTGGCCCGGATTCTGGTAGAAACCATGACCCTGACCAGCATAAGGGTTTTGCATCTAAGGAGACATCATTGGTTGATTCCCCATAAAGGACATAGGATGTTGGGGATTCATCGTGTTTGATGGACTTTGGGAAGGATTACCCCATGCCGGTCCCGATGGGAGAGGCATAGAAGTCTGTCCGGGGTTCCATTGACTATGGAAAGAATTACCCCAGAACGACATTCCAGAGGAAGGAATGGATCCTTGTCCTGAGTTCCAAGGTCCTGGTATATGTGCCCCCAGTGTAGGAATAGTACCCTGTGTCGGAGTAGATTACCCAAAAATGGGTGTTCCCCCAGATGGGAAAGCAGTGGATGCAAAAGTGTTATTACCAAATGTCCCATTGCAAACAAACGATGATGAACCTACCGACTGAGTTTGTGCAGGTGTTCCTTGACTCTCGACTCCAAATGAACTTGTGTGTGTAGGCTACCCGGTGGACTGCTGATGCGGAAAACCAAGCGAAGGGGACGAAGGAGAGATATGACCTCCAGCGTAAGGAAAGGCATTGAAAGGGACAGGAATGCCCCCAAGTTGACCTTGTAGAGGAGCGTTAGAGCTCCCTTCCCCCAGACCCAAAGTCTGTAAAGTGGAGTGAGTGAGTGCAGGACTTGTACCTGAACTAGGCATACCGTATGAAAAAGGAGGGCCTGTCGCACTAGGTGTGAAGGGAGGTGTGGTCGCCGCGATAGATGGGATCGGTCCACTGTGCGACGTAGTTGCGGCCGAGACCATGGTGGCCCATACTGCCAACAAAGGCAAGTTAGGATAATCTTCTCCTGTGGTATCAATGGTGATGGGAATGGAAGAATTCCCCGAGGAAGTAACAATGTTTGTTGCCATAGCTGTGTGAGGCACTGACAGGCGTTCGTAAAATTGAATTGGCACAATAACTTGTGGCCAAGTATCAATGGTTGAGTTTTCAACCAATCCAAGATTGGCGGTCGATTCCTCCAGGAGTTGTTCGGGCTCAATGGTTGGTAACCCAGTTGCTTCGAAAGACCCTTGTTGGTCTAGCTTCTGCCTCAATGGTGGCAGGGGCGGCTCTAGGATAACCGGCGGTAGGCCCAGAAGCCTTCATGACCGGTGGAGCTCTGAATCCTCCACTGTGTGAGAAGATTCATGACATGCTAAGGTATTCTACATGAACAAACAGTAACACACACTAAAAGAAGCCCCTATGAGATAAGACAAGCAATCACTAACTATTTTGAAGAACAATTACAACAACCAACACTAGAGCAACTTATCGGTGCAAGTGAAACTCGAATATGGAAGCACCCTCCAGGTATACTCTGCAAAGTGTGGCCCGATGTCTGTCTTAGGTACCGCGGTATACCCCCGTAGTCACCTGTTTATGTCCCTAGAAAAGATTGGCAACTAGTTTTCCAGCACGTGAACAGTCACCAGGCGAGTACAGTTGATAGTCGGGTAGACCACAATGAGAAGGGTATCAAGCCCGAAACCTGTCAAGAGTATCGAGAGAAAATGGTCTGGAAGACAATTGAGGACCTCGAACGGATTCGAGACCCACGAAGCTCCGTGGCAAATGCAAACAACGGAATCCCTCAACAAATCCTCGATATGTTTTCTCCACTATGCTTGGTCCAGCTTTGGAGGGGTTATCTCCGCTACCTTTCCTTACGCAACCTCATGTTTATCCCTTGTGTTAGAGGGGGGTCCTGTATAACTTTCTGTAACTGGACTTCTACACTCCCTATGACAGACTCCAATGTTTGGTTTGAGTGGCCTTGGAGAATTTACACTCCAACCTATTCCAAGGCCCTAGTCCTGAGCTAGTGTATGAACCCTACAAACAAAAAGTCTAATAGTTTTTAATTAGCGTTGCTTTTAATGGGATTTTTTACGTCACAAGGTATGAAGGTGAAACTGATGGTGTGTAAAGACTCAAAGAAAAATGAATAAGAAATTCTTGGAAACAAAATTTTTTACAAAAATACAAAAACCAACAACTTTTCACTAAGAAAGATTTCTTTTCTTTTTAACTTTTCTAAGATTTCATGCAGAAAACATAAAGTAATTTCACTCAATCTGCGAGCTACTTATGTTCTAAATGCAGTGCAAAAACTTATGAAAAAGGACTTCTTCCTAGCTACTGACGCAACAACACAATCTTCAAACAATGAAGAAAATGAAAAGGAGATTTTTTTTTATTTAATTGCAAAATGAAGCAACAAAGGGAAAATGCCGACAAGCACAAAACCAAGAAAACAAAATAAAATTCTGGCTTAAAGCGCAGATCACAAAGAACCAGAGAAAAGACGCACAAAGGCAACCAAGAAAGCACCGATTCTAATACTTGTCTAAAAACCATAAAACAAATTTTTTCTTTTGTCTTTTCTATCAAAACATCAACTAAGAAAAACACACGCTAAGGATAAGAGGTCCTAACCTACTGACTGTGCAACCCTAGACTGAAAACCCCTGAAAGGAAAAAACTTCTCACCATAAGAGGGGATGACTACCCCACCCTGAATGAAAAGCAACCTGACAAGCCCGCGACTGTCACTGAAACAACACGTGTGCAAACGTGTGCTGAGCTATAACATAGCGTGGGTACCCGCAGGCTAAACTGATACAGGCCACGTGTATGTGCAAAATCCAAGACAAAACTAACCATAGACAACCCAGACCTGGAAGAGGCCTCTGGTATTGACAACCAGGGTCTCTTGAAGGCTTGGATGCTTCTTATTTAACAGAAAAGGAAAATAAATGCAAAATATAACAAACACAATAAAGCAGACTGAAACAAGACTGTGAACCAGTAAGACCCAGACAGGATCCAGAAAGCCCTCTGAGAATGTAAAATTCTGACAGGGAAGAGGAGACTACCTCTCAAGCTTCTTGAGTCCTACACGCTACTGAAACCACCATAGCAAGCGTTCAAACACGCGCTGTAAGAGGTTAGGGCACGGGTTACACGTGTGCAGGCCTTCTGCAGGCCATGTGTACCTCTGTGTGTCCCGATAATAAATGTCAAGCAATAGTCAAGGAAAAACTGGTATTAAGAACCAGGTTCCCTGCTAGCTCTGACCTAACAGAAAACAAACAAACAAAGAAACATAAAATCTAATTCTTTGAACTACCCAAAAACCTCAATTAAATCTGGAAACCCTAAGAGTACTATCCCCAGTGGAGTTGCCAATTCTGTTGTTGGGAAATAATACCCTATGGACTAACAAGCTAGGGCTGAACTTGTACACAGATCATGACTTTAAAGAAACCACTTTTAACCTATCACCCCAATACTCAAACCCCTTTTTCACACACAAGCATGGAAAAGACCTACTAACCTTTTTATCGATGTTTGATGTAGATCCTCCGTTGCGCTTTATCCGCTTGCTTGCGCTGCTCCTTCCAAAGACAATCCTGCAATCGAGACAAAACACTACGCATGCATGCTATTTTTCTACTTGATGGTTAGAGATTAAGCATAAATCAAATAATATATATATAAATCGTGCATTGGGACGGGAAAAATATTCTTTTATTAATCTCAAGATAAATCAACTTACAATAATGATAGAGACCAGCCACCGTTCCTCGATCCTGATCCTGGGCTCCTCCTCTTCTTTGTCCTCCGACTGCTTTTCTTTAATTCTCCTTAAGCTTGAGGAAAGGCTAAAGGTTTGGGACAAATGGATTCAGCAATTGGGCAGAGTTTCTTTGCTATCTTTTTCCTCCTCCAAATAATACCCCTACCCCTTCTTTTATAGGCTAGAAGGAGCTAGGGTTTTGGACGAACTCTCGACCATGCATGGCTGGGAGTTTCAGTTAACTGACCCAAAGCTTTTTGTCCCATCGGCAAATTTCCTGTTTTTGTGCTTTGTTAGGTAAACGTGGGTTGTAGTAGGCCATCCAGTGTTCCAACGCGTGCAGTAGTAGGCCTACCAGTGTTCCAACGTGTGCAGTAGTAAGTTAGGGCACATTTTACTTGATTTAAGAGGCTTTTCAAGAGTTTATTCAACATGGATTTGGCAAGGAATGGATATGAGTAGGCCTGATTCTAGGTAAGCATATGTGGTGCAATTTAGGGTTATAACACTAGGGTCCCACATACACACCAGAAACTCTAATAGTTTGACTTGGGCCCTCATGCCCGGGATGCGAAAGTACTTCAGGAGTCCACAATCTCTCAAAGTAGTTATAGTAGGGAGATGATTTTCAGCCATTACATTGTCTTCTTCGTGCTCCCTTTCGCACCATTCAAGCACCATTTTGATGGCTAATTATATTCATAAGAGATACATTAAGAAGATTAGCAACTTTTTTCATGAAATCATTCTCTTTCATTGGCTAAATTTAAAAAAAAAAAATTTGAGCTTTGTGGTTCTCGCAGGTGCCCTGTGTGCATAGTGCAAGAACCTCGCAAGCTGCCCATGGGTCACCTGTGAGAATCACCCATTCTCACAGGTCCCGTGTAGCCTGCCTGTGAGAATGGTAGCGCACAAGTAGGGCTTGGAAAATCAAATGAAAAATGACTTTTTAACCAATGAAATTGCAAGTTTAAACCATGAAAGTGTTAAGGATGAAGATCCTACCTTACTATCGCAGACGACTCACTGAATGGTCTCTCGTAGCTCCCACAAACTGAAGCCAAATTTTGAGGGTAAAAGAGGGGTTTTTGAGCTCAAATAGTGGAAAGGTAAAAATGATGTGGTAAAAAGAGTATTTACCCCTTTTTATTTGCTTTTACTATGTCATTTGGTTTTTTATGATTTTTAATCTATTAAACCCTAATCCCTAATGTCATTTTGAGTATACTTTTGCAGGCGTGATGATTTTGATGGTCAGATACATGGATATGGACATATTTTTCTTTGTCGTCACGTGTTTTTTATTGTTTTTTATGGTTTTTATATAAAAACCTAGAGTGTGGTCTTTGTCTATTCTTGCGCTCGAAAATATATGAGAACGCGATCGAGCATACTTTTATCACTTTTTTGGGTTCAACAAGGTTATACGAAAAAGGAACCCCCCTGGAGTCCTCTTTAAGCTCTTTTCATACTCTCTAAACATGAAAAGATAGTCGAGCGACCTTGCTATTTTCACGCTCGATAAAGTATATGAAGTAAGAGTCTGGTGAGTGATAATTTATCTCATTTTCGGTCTCGTCCAGACTATTTTATGAAAAAGGAACTGAGAGAGTTCTCTTTTAAGTTCTTTTCCAGACTCTATAATCATGAAAAACCTTCGAGTTTTCTATCTCTAGACTCGTTAATTAAACATTGACAGACCCGTGATGGGACCGAACCACTCCTTCTTAGGGTTCGTTAAACATACTTCGAGGGACTCATCTGAAGGATGAGCTTACATCAACAAGCATATGTTATCCTCCTCAAGCTTGCGTAAAAATAAAGAGGTACTCGCCAGAAATGGTGGGGGAAATTTTGGAAAGGGATATGTTTTCATCTTCGTATTGATTGGTAGTGAGTGTCGCTCTTGAACATGACACCCCCTATTCATCACATTTGAAGCCGGTTTGGGAAATTCATTTGTCTCTCATTCGATTTGCTACAAGGTCATTCCCTGTGTCATCTTTGAGTCAATGCTGCCAAATCATTGGTCATGTCGTTCATATGTTCAAGAGCAGTCCATTTGAAACCTATATTGAGTCAACCATCTGTAGTTATCCATTCTCTTTGTCTCGGCCTTCCCTGTGTCCAGTTCAATTTACATCATGCTCTGTTTCACCTTCAAAATCTATTACTCATTTTGTGTCATTGATGGGGGATACATCAAGGCCCTCCTATGACGAGTTTTGTTCCGTCGACTTCAGCTCATTATCCATAATCAAGAGTTAGAAATGTTTTGGTACCTTGGAGCTTGCATGTCTCAATGGCAGGTTTCCTCACTTTCGACAGTGGGTTTACATCATTAACCCCTGATCAAAAGATTCCATCAGATGTTCGACTTCAACTCATTCATTCACACTCGATGGATTGTACTAGAAGTACCTTTGGAGTCATTGACATCAATGGTGATTTCCCTTGCACTTGTTAACGGTTACATCAATGACCGATAATCAAGTGGTTTCTACCATGTTTGACTTCAACACATGTAATAACATGGTTAGATTCGTACTTGGGCGATGAAATTGAAGACCCTGGATATCATCTCTTTTGTCCAGGTTGTGATGGTGTATGTATAATTTTCAACACATAGATCCACTGTGTATGTCTCGTGGCTATGTCATCTTAATTTGAAATTTCTCGCATAGATCCACAGTGTATTCCTAGTGACTATGATATATTTTGATCGCATGGATCCACAGTGTATGATTGGTGGCCATGACCTCAGTCTACAATTGTCATCAGTCTATGATCTGAGTATGGGAATGCCTACCTCAAAATTGGTATATATGATATTATGCAGATCCTTGGTTGTTCGCATGTTTCCGATTAGGTGTGCTCCTGGTTTCTGACACACACATGCAGCTTATAAAGTCTTTCGGATGTCACTAGTTCCAACCTCATACTTTGGGGGGCATTCTGTTACCCATAATTTTGGTCGTCATGATGATGTATTGATGATGGTGTACTCAGGCTCTTCATAAGAACTTTCTCCTGAGAAAAGTTACTTTCATCTCTTCCCAGAAAACTCATTTTTGAAGACTGTTCACAGGATGCTAGTATATTTGGGTGCAAGAATGTATGATTCTCGAAGGCTTCCTTAAGCTAGGGTGTGAACTTCTCGTGATGTGTTGAACTACTAGGGTGTGAACTCTTCCTAAAGCATGGAAAAAGATGAATTATCGATGTTTCTAGAAGGGAATATTCTAGAAGGATGGGTTGGCATTTGAATGGTTATCCTAGTACTGGATTCCCTGATATTTTGGGATCATTCTTATCCAAGTAACTAATTCATTCTCTTCTATATATTGAGGGAATTCTCATGGAAAAGGTTAAGCAAGATTCATTGGAGAATTGGTGAAAAGAATTGTGTGAAGGACTGAAGCTTGAACAATAGCTTGGAGACTCTAACAAATCTATCAAGAAGATTTGATCTTCTTCATGCAAGGATTGAGAAAGTGTGTGTGTTGGAGCCAAGAAGCATCGAAAGGAAGTTTGTGACATCAAGGCTTAGGTTGTAATCTTTACTTTCCATTAATATGATATAGTGACATGTCTCTTTACCATAAAGCTAATCTCACTTTATTGTGTAATTCCTTGATCATACACATAGGTTAACTATTGAATATATTGTGCTATCTTCACTTTGGTTGGTTTTTGTTGTCTTGGTTTTGACTTCACGAGAGCACTGGAGCGAAGCAGGAGAAACAGAGACCCTAGGAAGTGATATAAAGGTATCTTATTTGTTCCTTCTTCCTAGTCAATTCAATAGTCAAAACTTAGAGAAAGAGTATTGTCCTATCATGTTTTGTTCTAGATCCAGGTGGATCTAGGGAGATCAGTTAGTGTTTGCACCTACCGATTAGTCCGATAACAGTACGTCAAGAAACGTGATGAGGATGGATAACAAAACTACCATGTCAATACAGATTCACAAACTGCACAGATAAGTATTGTGCCAAGATTATAAAATTTTCCTTTTGAATTTTGAACAACAGTAAGATGTTTTCACACGAAATTGTGATTAATGTGCTTGTTGTCCAATAATTATTGAAGGCAGGTGATGAAGACTAAGATCTTGAAAGAGGACCTGATCGAGGATGAAGGTCAAGACTTATGAAGTGGTTGAATGAGAAATCCATGACAGGTGTTTTTGAGAAAGAACACCGAGGACGGTGTTCCTTTAAGGGGGAGGGAATTGTAAAACCATGTTTCCCCCAATTTGTAATTAATCATAAAATAGGAATTTCCATGCTAATGCATGAGGAAAATGTAAATGTATTATTTTTTGAGTTGACAATAATTGACTGTGGGGGTGAAGCCTTGAAAGTACTGGCCATGATATCACTAAAGGAAGAATGTGAAAACTATAAGATAGGGTTCATATATCAAATAACCCCAAATCTCCCTAAGGATGACAAACCTCCTTCGAATCTGAAGGAAAGAAAATCAGTCAATGAAGAAAGGACTGGTAGTTGAATCACCAACCAACCCCATGAATGGAAACATGGATTCTTAGTTCGAAGTACCATAGGGACCTGCATACATGAGCTTCCTTCTGAAAGAAGGAACAGGATAGGTCGAAAAAAATAACCTCCCAAGGTAAGAGGGAAACACACACGGGAAATGAGACACGAGAAGAGACGGGGAGAAGAAGAGTGTAAGATAGCAGGGGAGATGTGCAGATCTCTCTAGTGAGTCACGAACTAAATTTCGTGAGCTTGATGCCGAAGAGCATCTGAGAAACCTCGCCAAGGCCACAAGCGAGTGAGAAAGCTCTGAGTTGCAGAAAATAGGACCCAAACAGACACTGAAAACAGAGAGAGAACCCTCGAGAAGAGCGAGAGTTCCCTGGCGATATGATGGCTTTTCATAGGGGTGGCCAGAGTGCTAATAGTGAATGCCCTTGAGCCTATGGTCAGGTGGAAGGATGAACACCCACAATTAGTTGGTTAGTGACAACCTGTAATAGATAAGTGATTTCTTACTCTGTGTAATTTAGCTGTAACTGGGCATGAATTTGGTTATACTGGGTATGTTTCAGGAATTGTGCTTGATTTTCTGAATGGATATACTGTGTATCTTTCCTTACTTCTTGGAGGTATATTTAGGCTAGTAAGAGATTATATGGATAGCACATGTTTGGTATTCGTAAATTCTTATGTCTTGAGGCTGCTTGAGTTAGAGCCACTAACTGTGAGATCGTCAACCTTAGGCATAGTCTCATGTACACATTCCAACCTTCCTAGTTGTCTAGAGTCCCTTGGAGGATGAACTCTGTTAAGCTCAGGAGAGGTAGTGTAGTTATGCACCGGCTCCCTGCGAGGCAGGTATAGGCCAAGACTCACCCAAGTCCTAGACTTGACGAATGTGCACAAGGGGTGTGCAAAAGACTCTTCTAAGAGTCAAGCCCAGGAGAAAGAGCACAAAGCTCTTAATTTCTTCATAGATGAGAAAGCTTAGGAGGGAAAACAATTTTCGAAAAGTGCTGGTGAGACCCAATAGCTGGATTGTAGTAGAAGACCGAAGGCTGAGACCTTTGAAGCATTGAAATCTTCCAAGGAAAAAGGAAGAAAGTGTGAGCTCAGGGAGGAGCTACAGCTATCATCAGATCTCGCGTGGATAGCCAATAACCATCGGATCCAAGAGAAGTTGCACGAGGCTTAACCCTTGCATACACAAAGGTGAGGACTCGTCAAAGTCCCAAAATGATCTAGACCTTCCATTCCAGAGGACACGTGGTAGAGATCTGAACCCATCGGGGTTTCGGATACTGAGAGGTTGAAGGACCAAGAGTTTGGTCACAATGTATTCATGAAATCGCAAATCCCAAAGTCATGAAAGGTGCACTTGGTGTTGGATCATGTTGTCATTGATGCCAATGGTTTGATTGATTTATTTCAAGTGATTGATTGATGTCAAAGGATTGATTGACTGATGATTTATGTAATGTAATATGTATTTTCCTTGATGAGAATGCATAGATGAAGATGGATCAATGATTTTTCATTGATACATGATGAATATGGATCGATGTGGTTCCATTGGTATATGATGCATTGTTGGAAAAATGTATAGATGACTCATTATTGTCTTATCATGATCGATAAGGTGCACAAATGGATGAACTCCAAAGTGGTCCCCTTATGGTGAAAGCCCTCATGGGAAGATGCTTTACGGATTGAGTTATCCTAAAAGAAAGGTTGGAGGACCCATGCTTGGATGAGGAATAATGAGATGAAGATCAAGGAAATTGTTGGTGAAACTATCCTAGATGGATAGTTCTTGTCATGCCATTTCTGGTGGTATGTGGAATGTCACATAACTCCTCCTGGTTTGAGAGTTATGGCGTTACGAAGATGAAGGACCCTCACATGAAGGCTTGAAGCCCCCAAAGTCAAAGAAGTCAAAGTGACCTAAAAGAAGA
>ML780643.1:467777-479019 GCA_009831015.1 Picea engelmannii | reverse complement strand
AGTTGGAGTTGAGAAACGCATGGAAAACCTCTGCATGTGGTGAATCTATATAATGCGCTGGAACATAGATGAATAGTTTTTGTTGAAGTAAGAAAGAGGAAGCGCTCTGGATGTGAGAAAAGAAGGAGAAGAACCTGCGTGACAGGAGAAGGAGCTGAGACTGGGCTTCAAATGACAGTGAAGCTGAGCAGCAGATCAAAGGCAATAAAACAGAATTTGTGGCTGAGCAGTTAAGAAGATCAGAGATGGTTAAATCAAAGCAGCATAGCAGAAATGGTAAGCAAGCTATATCAGAATAAGCAAATTGGTTTGAGAAAGATTTTTATTCAAGAAACTAGGGTGGTAGGGTGGTGCTAGGGAGACGTATGTCTCTTTCTCTGCAAGTGGGTGCTTGTAGAATCTGAAGGTTGGTGCCTTCATTCAGTTGGTGCTGAAGTAAAAGGGAAGTCTGTGCTTCCACCCAGTAGGTGCTGGGATTCTGTGGGAGTTGGTGCTCTCAGCCAGTTGGTGCTGGAAATCAGAGGTTGTAGCCTCTATGAGTTGGTGCTCATAAAAGATAAGATGTAACGAAGTTGAAGCTTGCTGAACATCTTAAGAAGACGAGGTTTTTTCCCTGGTTGGGTTTCCTCTTGAAAAATCTGTGTCTCGTACTCGTGAATGAATGTTGTGTGTGATTGTTGTTCTTTATACTATCTGTTGTATGTTTATAACTCTGGATTTCACAGTAAAGACTCACTGCCACTAAGATTAATGATTCAAAGTTGAAAATGAGAGCAATTGTTAATAATATACACTAACTGATTCAACCCCCCCCTCTCAGTTAGTTCATACCTGTAACACCAGGGTTGTCTACTCATAGACTATTTATTATTTCTTGACCTCCTCAGTTGCATGTCTCTAGACTTAATTTGGCAATTTGCAATCTGTGATGGTTTGTTACTTGGATGTATCATTCTTTGTTGTGGCAGATATTTCTTCCTTGGAAATCTTAATTGCTCATGTCTAAGTCTTAAGGAACAATTTACAGCCTTGTGACCAAAGTTAGAACAGTAGAAACAATATCCATAGAAAAATTCTTTGTACCTAGAAAATGCTTGTCTTCTTTGAGCAAATCGATTTCTTCCATGCTGATGATTTCCTTGACCAGGGAGTGTATTATTTCCTTGCTCTACAGATTTAGTTCTGGCACCCTTTTCTTTACTCCTCCTGGGTGGTTGATTGTCTTCCTTTGTTTCTGCAGGTTTGTTGTTGTCATTGGTTGTAGATTTGACAAACTTGATGGGTTCCTTGTTTCTTGGCTGACCACTACTTGATCCCTATTCATAACCAAAACCAATTTTCAGCTTTGGATTCCTCTACTGATTCATAATGGTGGCTAATCCTTCTGAGGCTTTGATACTTGACAGATTCTGATGATACAAGGCTTGAAAATTCTACAACTCTTTCCTTATTTTCACTACTTCTAGGGCTTCAGATCTTACCTTCTTTTCTAATAACTGTTGTTTCAAAATTTACTCTATTTTCTTTACCTCTTCTAATTCCACTTTTAGCAGGGAAAAGTCTTCATCAGGTTTTTAAGTGCCTTTCTTGAACTATATCAACAATTGTTTTTGCTTTCTCTTCTTAAGTATGAGTCTGTCAATCTCTTCCAAAGCGTTGATCGACTCTCTTTCCAAGTCAACCACATCTTAATCATTATCATCACTGCCTATGCTTTTATTATCATAATCCTTTTTGTCCATAAGCATGAAGTCATTTACCTTATCTTCATAGGAAGAGTCACTATCGATGTCTTCTGAGGAGTCATCATTGTTTACACATAAACTTTTATTTCTATCAAATCTTTTGGATTTGTACTTCTCTTCACCTTCAGAGTTCTAGTCCTTAATCTTATGTGGAAACTTATTTGCAAAGTGACCTATCTTACCATAGTTAAAACATTTGAGGGGAAGCTTGCCTTGATATTTTCTTGATCCTTTCTTTAACCTTCTCACAAATTTTGCCTCGATATCATCTAAATCTGAATTTGTATCCTTGTCTTCTTTAAAAGATGCTTCTCTAGTAATGGATTTATCTTTGTTGATTCTCATTTCACATGTAGTTAAAGTTCCTAGGAGTTGATCAATGGACAGAGTTTTAAGATCATTTAGTTCTTCTATTGCAGAGACTTTTGGATTATATTTATCAAGCAAAGATCTTAAAATATTCTGAACTAAAATTGATTCTTCAATCTTCTCACCAAGACCCTTCATGGCATTCACAAGTTCTTCAACTCTTAAAAAATACCTGCTAACTTTTTCATATTCATTCATCTTTAGTTGTTCAAACTTCAACCTAAATGTTTAAAGTTTGGCATCTTTTACTTTCTCATTTCCTTCATAGTTTCTAATAAGTTTATCCCACATTTCTTTGGCAGTTTGAAGATGCATCACCTTTAAAAAATTGGATTATGCAAGTCCATTCAATATAGCATTCATTTCCTCAGCATTAAAGCTAAATTCTAACTTATCATCCTTGGAAGATAGCACAATGGGATTTATGTATCCAGTCTCTACTACATCACAAACATCAACACCTAAGGCCATTAGGTATGTTCTCATTCTAACCTTCTAGAAGGCAAAATTTGTTCCATCAAACATAGGAGGCTTAGTGGCTAAAGTCCCTTCATGACTTGTCATGTTTAAGTTTATAGATCTACCTTTAGATAAAAGGAACCTGCTTTGATACCAATTGTTGGACAACTGAGAGGGGGGGTGAATCAGTTGTTACCATGCTTAAACAATTATGCTTATTTTAAACTCTTTGCAGAGCACTTAATGACAATGACAATACTGCAGGGAGGTAAGCAATAGAACATTCGACATCAGTCACACATCTGAAATATACAAAGACATATATTTTCTAAGGAAACCCATAAAGGGTAAAAACCTCTTCTTCTTGGTATGATAAGTAATCTTTACATTCTGTACATTATCATACATATGAGCTCCATCACATTGTGAGGTTACAACCTCTATTTTGCAAGCTGCAACTTGCTAAGAGCACCAAATCTCTGTTTTCTCTAGCACCTACTAGGAGGAAGTACCAACTCCCTGGTTTCTCTAGCACCCACTAGAAGGAAGCACCAACACCCTGGATTCTCTAGCACCCACTAGAAGGAAGCAACAAATCCCTAAGTGTTCCAGCACCAACTCAATGGAGGCACCAATTTCCAGTCACACAGGCACCAACCTATATAACAGAGAACAACAATTCTCCCTTGCACCACCCTGCCACCCTGGTTTCTCTGGCTGCAACCAGATGGAAGCTACAACTCCCTATGTTCAAGCACCCACTTGAACCTCTGAGGACAAAAATCCTCCCTAGCACATCCCAACCACCCTGATTATAAAGTTTTCTATATATAAATCTATCACAATGATACAATCTTTATCAATGGCTTACCGGTCTCATCACTATTCTGCTACACTTCTCTGCTCTACCTGCATTAGTGTCTTCTTGCATGCCTTCCTTACGCTTTATGTTCTTCTACCTTTTATGCTATGTGTGTTATTTCCCTTCTATGCACCATTCCTCTTCTATGCATTTCATTTGTGGCACTCTGCCTCCTTTTACACACCTGAATCACTCTCAACAACACCCAATCTCTTCTTTGTTCTGTGTTTTTATCCTCTCTGTGCATATTCTGCATCCTCTATTCACAATGCTTTTGCATTATCTCCCCATGTCAAGTGCTCTTCCTAATCATCATTACAACTCTTCAGCTTCTATGGCAGTTAATCCCATGCGTCCATCATCACCGGGTGTTATGCCGAGATTCCTTAGCCTCACCAGCAGTCAAGACTCTTCGTCTTCTCTGTCATAGTCGAGCTCATTCCCTCTGTTGTAGTTCCAGGATCCAACGGTCATACATCTGTCAATAGCCTCTATGAATAGTCTTCATGCCACTGGAAGATGCCTCGAGACTCTTCATCTTCTCTAGCGATCACCCTGAAGTCTTTTCGAGTCCTCTAATAGAAACCATCAGTCATTTGTGGCAGTTATATTGTGAACCTCCAAGAAAACGCATCAGCAACTGAATCGCCAACTGTCCAAGATTCATGATTCAGTTCTGCTAACTGAATCATAACTGATCAATTAAATGTGAAGAGCAACAGTATCCCTTCGATCAGATTTCCAAGTATCCAATAGCGTTGGATTACAAGCACAGGGTCTCCCGTTGATTTCGCCATTTCACATTTAGACATTCCTGTGGTGAAGAGTCTCAACTCTTCATGTTACAATTGTCGAAAAGGAGCTTAGGTTGGTGTTAGCTCTTCCCTCTCACATGACCACTGACAGTGACCACAGCCTACACCAAAAGGTGTTTTTCACATTTCGGCATTTCACGATTTCGCATGTCGCAAATTCCTGTTGTAAGGCATCTCGACTCTCCAAGTCGTGATCTATGAAATGGATTTTAGTTGTTAGCACCTTCCTCCAAATCTTGACGATGTGACCACATCCTATGACCACTCACTAAACATTTGAGTGCTTCTCTCTTCAGATCAATGGTCCATGATCCATGGTGATCGAACGACTATCCTCTGCCCCAGAACTTCAGCTTTCGGGACTTTGGGTGAGAGTTGATGCTAAAACTCTTGAAACTAAATTCTTCAAATGACGTCACTCGATGACATGTCGTGATCCGTGTGTTTTCCACATGTCACTCAGAATTGTGATTTCCAGGTTCCTGAAATTCCAAATCAACTTGACACTTGTCCTTATATGATTGCGCCATGTGTCCTTTCTGACGTAGGCTGCCACCTGTCCTTGTTGACATGGTCTGCCACATTCACCTCCTAGGTTTGACGGTGCAGATTTTTACTTGATCCAATGACTAGGATTATTTTGTGATTTCGCATATCTTAAGTTAGAGAGGTTAGGGAACCCCGTTCCTTTGACTTTCTAGACAGCGAAATGACGATCTTTCACCATGTGTCCTATGGACCCAATGGTCCAGATCTTATCGTGATTTCAAAACATCATGGGCCTTCTTCGTGTATGTTTCGATATTTCAGGGTTCGCTACTTCAAAGGTTAAAGTTACTTAGATCTTTGATTTCCCAGTATATGAAACTCTGAAATGGAGTCTTTGTTGATGTGCCTGTTTCAAGATTTCGGCGTTTTGAATTTCGCAACTTCGAGACTCCTGTGATGAAGAGTCTCGACTCTTGATTCCTCCAACTCCCGGTATCCAAAACTCCAAAATGTCGTGGTTTTTCATCTCACAATTTCATCATTCTTGTCGTGAGTTTCCTTGACACCTCCAACTCTCAGTATCCGAAACTTCGAAATGGAGTCAGATCAACGGTCCACGATCTCACTTTGATCAACAACTCAGATTAAATCATGGTTTCTCATTTCACGATTTCGAGAGGTTAGAGAACCTCCTTCCTTTGACTTTCCAGTCAGCGAAATGTTGATCTATGACCATGTGCAACCAAGTGTCCTACCCGAAGATGGATGATCCTCCAGCTTTTGGGATTTTGTAAGCCCGCTTCTCCTAGTAATTTAAAGAACGTGTAGGTTATCCTAGATCCAATGATGGTCAGACCCTATGCTCAGATCTAATGCTCGAGATCTACCCATTCCATCATCGTTGTTGATCTTCCTTGCCTACCTTTTTTCCATTGTTGTCTCCCAACTGCAAAAATACCAACGTCGCTACTATTCTTTCCTATAACCATACCTTGTTCATTGTTGTTCCTTCCATCAATAACTATAAGCATGCTATCGTTTCTATTTTTCTTTCCTGTAGAAATTCCATCGTTGTTGTTGTTCTTGCCATCAATGACAAGCACGCTCTTCTTGTAAACATGCCAACAATCTCCCCATTTGGCATTGATGGAAACCCTGAATGGTTGTGCTAATCTGTTTCGACCTCCAACTGTAGCATACAGTCCAGACCACTCCTTTTCTCCCCCTTTGACATCAATGTCAAAGAAAACATGCGCTCCCTGAGTTGTTGCAGTATGTTTAAGAGGTATCAAATATTAAACCAACACAAACTCCCCCTGACATGATGGATTTTCTTATTTGAGTCCTGTAGAATATTTTTATCTAAAATATAGTCTTATCCTTCTGATTCTTGGACCTGTTCATCTTCAGCTTCTGCTGTATCCTCTATAGAATACTCAATATTGCTCACCTCTCTTACTGGGACTCCTTCATCAACCTTTTCTTGTCATAACTGGAAAAAACCACATGGATTTTATGACCATATTCAATCACAAGAAAAAACCACTACAACCACTCTCATACCTATTAGCACTTTGTAAATTTCCTAGAGGTTCTTCAGAAGAATAAATCTACCAGAGGTAACTTTATCCAACCGCTTTTGAAGTTGGGATATAGCCCTTCCAACTTCAGAGAGGGATCTCTCTATATGATTTAAATATGTTTTAAATTTTAAATATTAGGCTAGGTGAATTAAATAAGTCGGTCTTGTTGTTGTAGTGTTTGTCAAGTTGGTTGAGATAATTTACAAATTCATTGGGCTATGGGGTATGTATCATAAAGATGGAATCCAAACTAGAAAAACAAAGGAACATTTCACAGGGCGAGATAATATAATCATTGGATTCTTTAGTAGTATAAATGAGGAATAGCAGAAAAGATGAGAAAGACAATCACAACAAAGAAGCAGTTAAGAATTTATTTATTGTAAAATGAGAAGGAAAAACACTTAAATCTTTTGAGTCAGAAATAGGGTATACAAGATAAATCCTGCAACATTCGTTACTGCTAAAGATTAGATTTAGAAAACAGTATGATAACAAAGTGAGAATAACATTTAACTTAGAGAGAACAACATCACCAGTGAATACATGCAAGAATCTTGTAAAAGTGCCTCTTTGTATTAATGGAAGATCTCTTCAAAAATGTTACAGTCTGATAGCTTGCAGGGTGTGAAGATCAACAACCCTCAATACTTCGAAAGATGAAGTATTTATAAATCAAAATTACAAATGATCCTGTCATTGATGACCAGGACGTGCTAAATCTATTTTTAGCCTAACTAACTTAACAAATTTCATAATCTAGGAACTGTTTGATGATGTGTCACAACTGCATGTTGTTTTTTGGGTGGACTGTTGGTCAGGCCTTTGCACGACCTCATCTGACTGGACAAATGACTGGGTTGGGACAACTCATCAGCTACTCGATCAGATCACAGATTTCCTTCCATTGAAGATGACTGGGCACGTTGAATTTGAGTAGCCTTCGATAAACTTCATCCATTTTTGTGTACTTGGTGAAGGTAGCTTTGGTGACAAAGATGTATCAAATCTCATACTGAATACTGGTGTCCCACTGAGGCGCATCTACAAACGCCATGCCAGTGATGTTGCCTTAAAATCCTGCAAACTTTGAACTATCCTTAGACACATCGGCTAGTGTTTTTTTGTAGTCTGGGAGTGTCATCAATTTGTCATTGATTACCTTCAGACAAGGAAGACCTTTCTTCTTTAGAGCCTCAATCTTACTAAAAAATCTTTGTACCCCTAGGTCCATGGCCTAAACCTTTTCTTCCAACTGAAGCAATAATCCTCTCTTCGTCTAAACTCTTTTTATCTCAAGGATGGTCTTTGTTCTGTCTTCAATTTTAAGTTCTTCATGTTCCTCCCTGGTCTTAGAATTTAGGAACTTGATGATTTCATTAGCCTGTGTGGGCATCTCTCCCAATTCTGATATGATCTTCTCAATGGCTTGTTTGCTTCTTTGCACCAGTTCATTATTCTCAAACATGGTCTGTATCATGGGCCATATCTCATTAATAGACTTGGTGATGTCTGTCTAGACACTTTCTTTAACCTCGGCCAAAGTTTTACCTGCCACTGTTTGCTTCCAAAGTTGTTGTAACTCTTGTTTGAGCTGGTCTGACACCTTCTTTTCCTTGGAGAGGCTGATTTGAAAGGAATATTTGAGTTTCTGAAGGTTCTCAATCTCCTTTTTGAGCCTGCTGATCTTTGCTTCCTGTAGGTTCATCTTTTCCATAGATTTAGCCAAGTCGGTTGTCTTTTCCAGGGATGTCAGTGGAGTCAAGGATGGGACTTATGTCACTGACTCTGTGCTCACTCCCGAAATTGGAATGACACTCAATGGAATGACTTCCATTGGCTTAAGTTGTTATTTCTCTTTCACCAGCTTCTCCATCTCAGCTTCCATTTCCTTTAGTTGTGCATTCTGCTCCATAAGTAGTTTGAGAATTTCATCTTTTTCTCCTTCTTTCTCCGCTAACTCCTTCGCCTGTGAATCTTCTGTTGGCAACAATTTCAATTGTTTTCTTAAGGAGGATATGTTAGCATTTTTCTTCTTAATCATCTCCTCAGTTTCTTTCATGTTCGTAGGATCGTAACCAATCTTGTGGACCAGTTCCTCCAAAGTCTTGATTCTGTTGTCCTTGGAAAACAAAAATATCTTCTCTAACTTCAATTGTGTTTAAACGTTGTTTAGGGACACTTGCAATTTGGACGCAGTAGTGGAAGCGTGTGCCAACGTATAAAAGACCATTTCCCCTATTTTCTTGTGCAGATCCATCTGATCAACTAGATGCACATCCTTCATCTGGAATTCAAAGGTGGCCCTTTTGTAATTAGTGATCACCTTTGGATCTGGCACTTGCACTTGGAGGAATTCCATATGAATTCGGCCCTTCTCGGTGTCAAATGTCGATAGCAGCCTATGTTGTGCAGTCGACGTCTACTTCAAGAACTAGGTGCAAGTACTATTGGTTAGGGTCTGGTTCCTTTTCTTGATCATCTCATACTTTTCAAAGATGCTCAACTTCGGTCCTACCTTGCCTAGTTGGGTGGTCGACGGAGAATCTGTAGATTTCTTCGACAACGCTGAGGTTATGATATGTTGGAGGCTTGCATTGAGGGGTAGCCTATCAACCTTGGTCACTGTAGTATATGGGACTTCCTTTTCCCCAGTCGGGTCAAGAGATGGAATGGTTTTAGACCTCTTGGTATGCAATTGAAATTCTTCTAACAACACCTCAGTGACAGGTGGGGATAAATCTTGCCTAGGCCTTTTCTCTTTCAGAACCTGTGGTGTGGTTGTTTGTGATATAGTGGCTGGGAGATCCTGATGTTCTTCTTTGACCAAAGTGTTAGGCTTCCATACCATCTAGTTTGCAAATTTCTCGACTTCAGGCCTAGATTCGTGGACATATGGGATGTTATTGTTTTTCGCCCTCATCTCAGAGATAATCCCACACAGATTGTAATGCCATGGGAAACTCATGAAGAACTTCATTTCCTTCAGCATCCTATCTGCTTCTTCTCCAACACCACAATTGTGAAAGCTGAAAGAGCCAATCTACCCTTTGATTCTAAGTTGTTTCTTTTTCTTTAGTGACACGAAGTGAATGTCATCAGAGTTTATCATCTGCCTTATATAATCTAGAGAAAAAATTCTGACCAGAAGGTATTTCGGAAGCTTATACGGGGCCAAATCACACCCATATACTCTAATCTCAGTGTGATTTTGGTATAAATACCAATCACCTGTCTTTGTGTGATCCGAGAGATGCAGGATCCTCTGAACTTCATCATTTATCTGAGGCTTAGGCTTGTCGCTAAGCATACTTACCACTGGGTGGTAGAATTGATCAATGAACTCCTTGAAACTGAACTCTATGGAGGTATGCTTGAGAAAGGAGGTCCATGCGGTCACCACCTGGGGTCTACCATCTCCATCCATCTTCTGCATGGAAAAAATGAATTTGTCTTCTTGGAAGAAAACGAACAAGTACGCCAGTATGGAAGAGTACCAAAACATGCCTTCCGTGGAGAAATTTACAAACTGTTCGTGAATATTGTTCACCAGGAACGTGCTGAAGTTGAACTGGGTTGTGGGATTCTCATCGGTAGAGAAGATGGATAAAAGTCCCAGAATGGGTTCATCTACCCACTGATCTGAATAGTATCCTAACAAGGTACATAGGGACAAGATGATCTGGTTTCCTTTGCTCGAAAACATGGAAGAAGGATAAGGGGGATTCGTGGAGGGAAATTGAGCGGATGGTGGGAGGAAAAGATCAAATATTTGATCTCTTTAAGGGAAGGTCATTTTCTGGTATAATTCCATGAGAATTTCTAGGTTGAAAGGTGATGCAGAGTTAGCTCGAGGGATTTTCATCATTTGGTCAATGGATTTAGGCATGATGAGCAACATAATTTCTCTGGATGAGGAGACAATATCTCTTTGCTCGGGAATGTAGTGGTCTTGGAACTTGAGGGAAAACTCTGGAAAAAGGGTGAATTTGGGGAAAGAGATATAGGGGTAAGTTGGACTCCCAGAGTCCAATTTCGTCGCTCTGGTCCAGGAAAACTTCCTTGAGCCATGACTGAAGGTCTGCGAAATCGAAATCACACTTAGTATCTACGATTAAGCGATCTTTGTCAGCTAGTGGAATACTGTCAAGGTCAACAGGAGGTGAGAGAAATGGATTCTCCTCTCCTTCTTCTTGTTTTGACTTTTGTGACATTACTGCAACAGTACCTGTAAGAAAAACAACATTAGCGGGGGTGACTGTGGATGGGGGCAATGGATTGTAATGGAGGAGAAAATGGTGTGAATTTTTCTGGTGCAATGAGTGGGTAAATGGTGAAACTAGAAAGAGTGAGGGTAGTTTTGAGTAAACGAGTGTCCGTTGGGCATGGGAAACAGGTCAGCTGGTTAACGGATAGGTTATTTAGTAATAAATGGCCAACAGATCACTTAGAGTGTGAGATGGCGGGTGACGATGACTGAGGGATATAGATGGGTGAAGTGGCAGTTACCGATTGGGGTAAAGATCATGGTGAGGGGGCTTGCCACGAGCTAATTGGGGGGAAGGACTGATAGAAATTATGGGATGTGACTCTTTCGGGAAAGGTGGATGATGACATCAGGACGTGACGAAGGTATGTCAGGAAGTAGGAGGCAATGGGACTCGGGACCGATAGATCGATGCCACATATAGATAGGGGCCCTCCAGGGGAAAGACTCCATTCCAGACCCCCCCCCCAGTTAAAAGAAAACTAGTTGGGGGGGTCTGAAAAACACCTTGAGCAGTTGATTTGTGCACTTGCTTCTTGGCCGCAGATCTGTGTGTGGTGTTTATCACACATTCCAGACCCCCCCACCTCCATTAAAGGCAGAATGGATAGGGGGGTCCAGAATCTGATATTGATTGTAGATCTACGTGCTTA
>ML780643.1:449484-467727 GCA_009831015.1 Picea engelmannii | reverse complement strand
TTTCCAAAGCTTTTCATGCCTACACCACCAAGGGGTTAGTCAAACAACCTTTTAGCTATCCAAATTATGGTGTAACATTTATCATCAAGCTGATTTTATTGCAATAAAGACACTAGCCTATATTCTAACCTAGTTTTCTATGACAATTAACCCAGATTAAACTATTGGGTTAAGAATTTACATCTACCCTGGGGCTATCTGACCAAGATTAGACAGTCTGGCCAGATTTATTCACTAATATAACCTAGACACTTTGGCTAAGATTAAACGGTTTAGCCAAACTTATTCACTAACCCTATCAACATCAATTTAAAGAGAACTTGGCCATGCTTGAAAGCTATGGACCAAGTTACTATTATTGCATGGGGATTTTATTGAAATTCTTTTATGCCCTATTTTCTTTTTATTTTTCTTTCTTTTTCTTTCTTTTTTCTTTTCTTTCTTTTTTCTTTCTTTCTTTTTTCTTTTCTTTCTTTTTTTCTTTCTTTTTCTTTTCTTTCTTTTTTCTTTCTTTTTTCTTTTCTTTCTTTCTTTCTTTTTTCGTTTCTTTCTTTTTTTCTTTCTTTTTCTTTTCTTTCTTTTTTCTTTTCTTTCTTTTTTCTTTTCTTTCTTTCTTTCTTTTTTCTTTTCTTTCTTTTTCTTTCTTTTTTCTTTTCTTTCCTTTTCAAATTATTTGTAGAATGAAAAATCATTTGTCAACAAAAACACTAGAGATAGATAATATTCCAGTCACGAGTTGATCCTATAACTTATAGGGTGATAACAACGACTCCACCTAGGGATGGTACTTTCCCTGTGAAGTGCCAAGAATCCTGGTTCCTGACATTTTGAAAATTCCTCCCTAGTTGCCTTTGTTGTTTGATTGGCTTTATTCTCAAAAAATGGAAGAAAAGTGGTCAACGACTTAGGGCCTTCTCTTCGGGCTTCAACCAACTGACTAAAGTTATTCACTGATAAAATGCAGGCGAAAAATAAAGATGGTATGTACAATGGAGAGTGAAACCTCGAGTCTCTACTGAGGTGGAAAATAATTCTTCATCATTCTTCCATTTACAGGTCCTCCTGGCAGATCTGTCCCATCAGGGTTGTTTAGAAAGAAAGTGTTGTTTCCTCTAAATGATTGAATTATGAATGGTCCCTTCCATAGACTGTCGAATTTTCCATGCTTTCCCTTGTCTTCATTTCTGGCATCCCATCTCAGCACCAAATCTCCTAGCTCAAAATCATCTTCCTTGGTTATTTTGTCAAAAATCTTCTTGATGCTCTCTTGCACTACTTGAGTCTTGTCGATTACTTCTTCCCTAGACTATTGCAAATGGATCATCTGGTTGATCCTTCTCTTTGAGTCATTTGGCTTGGCTTGTACGTCTTGAAGCAACTTCATGAAAGGCACTCCTAAGGAAGTGGGGAAAACTGCTTCTGTGCCATAGACCAGCTGATATGGTGACATATTGATTGACCTTTTGGTGGTCAGTCTGTCAACCCATAATGAAAACACCAACTTGTTATGCCATGATTTCTTGTTTTCCTGTAACGTCTTCTTGATGATGTTTACCAAGGTTTTGTTTGAAGATTCCGCCAGCCCATTCCCCTGAGGGTAGTAATTTGTGGAATGTCCCAAACCAATGTCATACTGGTTGCACAAGTCTATGAGTTTCTTCGATCGAAAAGCAACTGCATTATCAGTTATAACCTTTCTAGGACATCCAAAGTGAGACAAAATATTATTTTCAAAGAATTTTATAATAATAGAAGCAGTGGCTTGCCTTCTTGGTACTGCTTTGGTGCATTTTGTAAAATAATATGTGGTAGTAAGAATCCACCTGTGTTGGCCTAAAGAAGGGCGGTGTATTTCTCCAATGAAGTCCAATCCCCATTGTTGGAAAGGGGCTTCAACTAAGATCGGTTTCAGGGGGAGAGGAAGGAGTTTCCTTTTGCCTTCAAATAGCTGACATTGATGACATGAAGTCACCGTATGATGTACGTCAGTGAATAGGGTGGGCTAATAAAATCCAACTCTAATGATTTTGTTGGTTGTGACCTTCCAGTTCAGATGGCCACCACATTCTCCTGCATGAAATTCTTGTAGAACTTTGTCATCTTTATCTTTCAATAAACAATTTAACAGAATACCTCCAGGACCTTTCCAATACAGATTGCCTTCTAGAATGAAAAATTTCAATGCTTTCAACTTCAGAAACCTTGCTTTAGTCTTAGTCAAACCAGGGGGAGCTTGTAAATTATGCAAAACAAATATTAGGTTTGCAAAACAAATATTAGGTTTGTAAATTATGCAAAACAAATTATCTGTACCATGGAGAGTTGAGAAATACCTCTCTCATGCTTGGAGTCGCCATCTCGCCCTGTTCATCTGCTGCAGCTAAGAAATTAATTTCAAGAGCATGGAAATTTGATTCAACCATTAATTTTGCTAGGCCTTGACCTTTAATTAGTTTTGTAGGCTTAATCTCTATGTCATATTCTAAAATGACAACAATCCATTTTCCTCTTCTTCCATCCAGATTGTCCTAGGTCAAAATGTCTTTTACTACCGCATTTGGAACATATGCAATGGTGTGGGAATGGAGAATGTAGACCCTAAAATATTTTATGGCTTTTACCAAGGTAAAAGCTTGTTTCTCCATTATATTGTAATTCAAAGCAGAATATCTTAACACTTTATTGAAAAAATCTATGGGTTGTTCATACCCTTCATTGTTCTTTTGTAGTAATACCGCTGCAATGGTATGTTCAGATGCGAAAGAAAAAAGATATAAATCCTTGGTAAAATCAAGACTGATCAAAACAGGGGCCTCTGTGAGTGCTCATTTGACTTGTTTGAAAGACTGTCTAGACTCAGTGTGCCATTTTATTGTTACATCCTTTTTTAACATATTTGTAATGTTTCTGAGGAGCTCTGCCAGATTGGGTATGAATCTTCGTAGAAAAATTATTTTTCTGATAAAAGACTGCAATTCTTTGATGTTTATTGGATGTTCTAATTTTTGTATGGCCTCGATTATGCTGGGGTCTATTTTGATTCCATCCTTGGATATTATGTGCCCTAGCAGTTTTCCTTCCTCTAGTCTGAAAAGTCTTTTCTTAGGATTTAAAGAAATCCAAAACCTCCTGCATTTCTCGGAGACTCGTCTGAGATGTCTCAGGTGCTCGTCATCAGATTGGGAAAACACAGTTACATCGTCCAAATAGATGATGATAAATTTACCTAACTCTTCCACAAAGGTGATGTCCATCGCTCTCTGGAAAGTGGCTCCAACGTTCATCAAACTGAAAGGCATTTTCACATACATGAAAGTGCCCCATGGTGTAGTGAAAGTGGTTTTGTCTTGGTCATCTGGGTGAATGAGGACCTGATTATAACCTGAGAATCCATCCAGCAAAGAGATTCGACTGGATCCAACTACCCTTTGTAGTATGTGGTCCATTTTTGGCAAGGGGTAATTGTCCTTCAGGGAGACCTTATTCAGATTTCGGAAATCAATGCAAAGCCTAATTTCCCCATATTTCTTACGTCTCAGGACCAAATTGGAGACCCATTTGGAAAAACGTAATGGGACTATGATTTTGGCATCGAACATTTTTTTTATTTCCTTTTCTATCAGAGGAAGTAACTTGGGATTTATTCTCCTAAGTTTCTGTCTGAACAATTTTTGGTCTTCTTTTGTTGGAATCTTGTGTTGTATGATGCTGGTATCATAATCTTTCAAATCCTCATAACCCTAGGCAAAGACATTTGAATATTCTTTGAACAGCTCAATGTATTTGAGTTTTTTCTCAGGGGGTAATGATTTGGACAATTTGACCACCCTGGGTTTCTCTTTCGTCCCTATATTACAATATTCTACTTCTTGTCCACTGGATTCAATTTTTGGTTTTTTGGCTACATCGTTAAAATCAAACAAGTCCTCTAAAGGAACTAGACCCCTAGGTAAAACATTACTTTTCAAATGCAGAATATCAGTCTCCATCTCATCATTTCCTAATTCTCCTGAATCTATGCTATTTACACTATCATTTTCAAAATCAGATCTATTTACATTTTCATCTTCATTCTCTAAATCTATATTTGTACATTCAAAATCATTTTTACACTACAGAAAGTCTTCGATTTGATCATCATTACCAAACACTTGCCAATATCTGATATTGTCGGGAATGTTGGGTTTGCACTTCACCTCTATCGTGTATGGGCGAGTCGAGCAGAAAGGAATCTTACATGTGGCTACTGACATAGCCAATCCATCTGCCAAAATGTTGTGTCCCCTAGGAATTGCCTACAAATCAACTTTACTGAAACATCTAAGGGCATCAAGAACAACATTCCTATAATCACTAAGACGAGGATGTTTCGCAGAATACTCACCTTTGATTTGCTTGATTATTAACTCAGAATCACCTCTTACCATAATCTGTTTGGCACCAACTCTTTTCAAAAGTTTCAGACCGAGCATGAAGGCTTCATACTCAACAATATTGTTAGTGCATTGGAAATTTAATTTGTAAGAATGGTTTTCTGAATACCTGGTTCTGTGATTGTGCAGCCAAACTACCACTCTGACTCCTTCTTTGCTTACTGCTCCATCAAAATCCATGCTCCAGAAATCTGTCGGCAATTCTTCATTTATCATGTTTTTCTTTCTTTCTACCTCGATGATTTATTGGCCTTCGTTCGGACCAGATGTATCTTCTCCCATCTGAGTGTTTTTCTCTTCTGTGTCACCATCGTTATACAGGATAAAAGAATCCAAATCAGAATGCGCAGAGTAAAGAGGGTAGTTGTGCAGTTTTTCTTGGCTACTGACCATGTATTTTGTTTGCACCCAATTCGTCACTAGGTGAGCAAATTAAGAGTGCTTACATGCCTAGTTGGGCTCTGCTAGGCATGACAGCTATTGAGTAAAAGGTTAGAAAGAAACACTACAAAGTTATAAACAAGAATTAAACTAAAACAAATAAAAACTATGAGCATATAAAACAAATGAAAAATAAATACAAATGGACCAATATCACCAATGTATAAGCTGATCTATTGATGAAATCCAAAGGCACAATGAAGAAAGGGGACTTGGGTCCCTTCTTTCTCCAATGGAAGGCTCTTGAGGCCCTCACAAACTTGCTTCCCTTGCAAAGAAAAGATGAAAATGTGGGTGAAAGAACTCCAAGCTTATCCACTCAAGTGAGAGCTGGAAAGCCCTATGAAACGGTGCTGGTTATGTTTATTGCCAAAGAATGAGTCCTTAGCAATCTTAGCAGCATAACAATACATAGAATTCCTTGAGAAAGTGATGGTTATTCATGGATTTTTATAACCTTGCTTTGGGTGATAATGTGACCTCTTTGGAGTGTGAAAAGGGGCTCTTTAGGGCTCAATTAGGTCTTTGACCAGCCCACCATGAGGATTGAGCTGGGATTTGGTGTCAAATCGACTTGGGAGCTGATCCATTAGTGGTTGGGAGGTCGAAAAATTTCAATAAATGCGTCGTTTAGAAGGTGCACGGGTTTTTCGCCCAACAGTTGCACATCGTGCGTGCGTGCGCACATTGTACGTTGTTGTTACGCGCATATGCGCGTGCACCCAGATTCTGTAAAGCGCCCTTCAATTTTTTGGTCACTTGGTATAGTTTTTTACCCTTTTGCAATGATGTGGAATTAATCTTGTGTCGTGAATGACTTCAGTCCTGTTTTGACGATGCGGAGTTCTTGTCGCCATGTGCGGACGAAATTTCAGTGATAACAGATGCCCCCTGATGGATGAGGTTAGGAGCATACGTATAGACGAAATCCATCAATGTTTCTTTTACTGAGAATGGTGTTGTAAGGGAGAGAAAGAGTGGGACCGTGTAGAGTGATCCTTTGGAGAAGAAAGGAACCTGTAGACCTCGACCTTCTACAAGGTGCGTAACAATATACAACTGTGTACAAACGAGGTGGGCATGCCCCATGCTCGTATGATGTAACTCTGAAAAAAAGATGACGAAAATGTTGGTGTAGACAACTGCAGCGCCCTTGGGGGAAGAATGATAAAGGCAGAAGACAATTTTGCAAAGGAACATACTCTGAACCATAGGTAATGGTCACAGAAATAAACAGCAACGGTGATGTGGGCATTGGTGGCCCTACCAAGTTCAGAGGTCTTTGGCAACTGATAAGAAAAACTACAATAGTCGCAAAGTAAGACCCACCGCAACATGAGAAAGTGCTGGCGTCGAATGTTATGGGGGTCAACGACATCAGGGAGCAATGGTGTTTCCCCCTGTGTCGTCCGAGATCGCTCATTAAATGGAAAATGAGAATCAAGATACTATCGCCCTTCTGGAAAATTGTGTTGATGTCGATGAAAAGGGGGACGTGACTCCCAGAAGCAAAGGGCTTCACGGAATCTACTGTGGTGAGGAAGTGACAGAGGTACATGGACGAAGTCAAGAAGTGGGAAGACTCAAGACTGCCCTTGGTTGGAGAATGTATGAGACAAACAGTGGTGGTAACCGTGTGACAAGGTTGAGTGTCAGGGGGACGCCAAGACCGAGGATAAGTTGTGCCAGAGGCGGGACAAGGTGAAAAAATTTAGAGGGTATAGGTAAGTGGTATGGGTAGTACTCTGAAGATATAGATGATGCCAGCGAGGGTAAATGAGAAGTAATGATCCAACCAAGGGTGACATGGGTTGTGTGTGGCCAAAAGGAAAGTAGGTCACCAATGGTGATGACAAAAGTAAATAATGGAAAATAAAGGCGTTTGTACAATAAATAATGAATAAATGCGGGAAAGATGTACAAAATACAGAAACGGGTGCCTCGGTGTGAAATGAGTGCCCCAGGGAGGGTAGAAATGTCTTGGAAAACTGATGAAGGGAGGGGGGGGGCATTGGCGAGTTTCTGCATGAGGTAGGTGAAATGAAGAGAGGCTCACAGGTGGGAAAACTGATGGTGGATGAAATGGTGGGTTCATGGTCCTGCGGAGGTGCAGGTAAAAAAGAACATAACCATATAGCGATGATCTGGGAGTCCATATGGGAATCTAGCAAAATGAGGAGAGAAGTATGTGGTTAATTCGCAACATGATGAAAGATTACCGGGACTCCCATCCCTAGAGAGTAATGAAGAACAACATGAGTGTCAAAAAGTGCAAAAAGGTGCTATGAATGAGACAACTCATGTGGGTAAGAAAGCTACCAGGTACCAGTACCGTAGATGCAAAATAGAGGTGTGAGTACGGCAGAGCTAGAAATGGGTGTCCTAAAGGCCAATATCAGAGGGTGTGACTGGAAATGTAAATGCAATACAGTGGGAGAGACTACATGCCAGTGCTGAGTATATACCTGGAGGAATGATGTGGAGAGATGATGATCAAGTACCTGCACATAGAACAAACAAATACCCAAAGTGAACAAAATCTGAAGAGAATCAAAGATATGAGCATGTATTAGATAAATGTGACAATGCGCGTGCGTACCTGGCCATGATATGAGAAAAAAGTGCCCCAGGGGCTCAGGATGAAAAGCGGCCCAGGGACAGTCATGATGTAGGTGGCGGGACGTTGATCCTGTGGCTGAAGACGGTTCAAAAAATGGACGTTGTGGGCTCCCAGAATGGTGAGTGGATAAGCTTGGAGTTCTTTCACCCACATTTTCATCTTTTCTTTGCAAGGGAAGCAAGTTTGTGAGGGCCTCAAGAGACTTCCATTGGAGAAAGAAGGGACCCAAGTCCCCTTTCTTCATTGTGCCTTTGGATTTCATCAATAGATCAGCTTATACATTGGTGTTTGGAAAAAGGCCTATATATAGTTGTAGGGACCACATTTCCACCTCATTTGTACCTGCTGCTACAATGAGTTTTTGATCAAATTCATAGGAGATTGAGTGATTCCGGGAGCATGAGGTACCCGATCGATGGTGTGCGAGTTTCAGGTTAGTGGTCTGATCATCCTGCATAGAAATAGGTTTCCGATTTTTGGGCAGGGTAGGTACAGGGGGGTCGTACAGGGGTTTAAAGGGGTTTTCGGTAGGATGTGGGCCCACATGCGCGGGCGACTCAGTGGAAGGCGCACATACGTGCGCGCCTGTACACTGAATAAGTGCACATTAGTGCGCGTGAGGAGGGATTTAAGGCTCGCCCTAGGGGCGTGCCTGTGGAGTAGATAGGCGCACATGAGTGCATTCCTGTGGGGTGAACAGGCGCGCTCCAAAGAGCGCTTGTGTTTTTGACAGGCGCGCCCTAGCGCGCGCCTATATTGTGAACAGGCGCGCTCACGAGCGCGCCAGTGGAAAATACAGGCGCGCATGTGTGCGCGCCTATATAGTGAATAGGTGTGCATGTGTGCGTGCCTGTGGGTGGTAAAACCGCGCTTTTGAGGTAAGGTTTTAGGGTAAAAAAATGAGCCTTTTTGATGTATTGGATGGTTACATAATCTAATATAGGAATCTGGGTTGTGTGTAGGTGGCGAGCAGTGATCATGGATGTGCGGTGGCATGAGCGAGACTGGTCACAGTTGCGGGATGCTGTGGCCAATGCACCTCTTGCAGTTCGAGCGTCTTTAGAAACCAGTGGGTTGCTAAAGTTCTTTGAGTGCCCATTGATACGGGCACAGGAGTATTTACTCTATCTCCTGCTCCAGATGTGGAGCCCCGATCATCACTGCTTCCTCGTGTGAGGAGAGCATATCCCCTTCACTGCGGTGGAGGATATATACTTTTTGACTAAGCTCCCCTTCCGGGGAACACCATTTCCGGTAGAGCCTGTTCTGCCGAGGGATACTCATCTGCATACTATCGATGAGCGATATTGCTCAGGTGAGCGCTACATGGTTGGGACGGCAGTGAGTATCAGTGGGATAGATGCCCTATTGCATCGTTTCATAGCAGCGATGATTATTCGAGTGTACGGGTCACTGGCAACCCACTGGATCAGTGGTGGTGAGCTGTTCTTGATGGAGAGGGTGGTGGCGGGCCGTGAGCTATTCGCCTGGGGTCTGACCCTGCATGCGCGAATGATCACGCAGCTGGACCGTTGTCGGTCCACAGGCACCAGGGAGTTTTCTTTTGGCTCCATCCTGGTAGCCTATTTTTTGGAGAGGGTGTCGATGCTGTGCCCGCGGGTTCTTCCGGAGGCCCCTGGGGCGCGAGAGCCTCGACTGAGGTGGTGGTCTGCGATTTTGGTTTGCCACGGTGGTGGCGAAGGCGGACACTATTTTACTGCGCAGGTGGCGCAGATATGGCGGAAGATGTCATAGGTCATACTGCAGTACCCCTATGCTGGGGTGGACTTCCGGGGGGACCCAGACATGGTGTTGCCTCCTGGGGAGGTGTTCGACCATCGAGGTATGTTGAGTTTTGTATATTTTGATTTATGCTGTGATTGTGATATATCAGTTCATATGTATGATGTATAGTCATTGATACGATCTGTTGTTACTTGTTTTGTGCATGTGCAGATTTGGCACCTCGCAGGCGTGAGGTGGAGTTGTATAGAGCGTCGGTGCAGCGAGAGTCGGGGATACCTCCACGTGGACAGAGGCGCAGATGAGATGAGGCTGTGAGGTGACCTGTAGAGCCAGAGAGACCAGCGAGGAGGCGTCGATTTGATGACCCTGGTGCGGGGCCATCACACGCTCCTCCGGCGGCAGCCGGAGTAGATTTGGACGATATACGTCGTCGTTTTGAGACGGTGTTGCAGGACGTGCCTGAGGTCATGTGGATCCATATCCAGGATGAGGGGTTCCTAGAACAGTGCATAGGGTTACCGTCACCATGGCGAGGCTTAGTGCGGTGAGCAGCTGTGCTTGCCACCATGACGAGTGGATGCCTGCCGCCGGGGCAGGAGGGTCCTGTAGGTGCTCCACCACTGCCTCTTGAGGGAGGGGCAGCTGGGGGTGCGATAGAGGCACCCTGATTGTATCATGTATTTTGTATACAGTTTTGATAGGCTGGTGAGCCGATTTTTGTATCAAGATGTGGCACGGGCCTCCGGGCATATGTATTTTTTGTATGTAAACATTCAGATGGCCTGATGGGCCCACATATATATATATGAGTATACATGTTATTGAAATCCAAATGTGTTGTACATGTGTTTTGTGTTGATGATGATGATTTCTATTCTATCTATATGCTGTAACATGATGTATGAGATGTTTTATGTATGTGTAGCTTGATGTGATATATGCCAATCTAACACCATGTTAGCTATTTCATCTGTTGTTTGATTCAATTCTCTTGGAATATGTGTAAATGTAATGGAATCAAAATGTCGAGATAATAATCTAACCTGCAGGTATTTGCGAAAGAGGCACAGATCGCGTACACGGTACACATTGTTGAGCTGAAGAACGACTAGCTGGGAGTCGAGAAAAATGCTAAGGTGACGAATATGATGATGTTGGGCGTCGGTCAGGAGGCCAATGACAACAGTGTATTCGGCTTGGTTGTTGGTTGCTGGTCCTAAACAAATGCCACTGGAATGTATCATTTCATGTGAAGGGGTGTAGAGAGCCCAAGCAGCCGAAGCGAGATTTTGTGTCCAACGGCTGGCGTCGTTGGCGTAGCCAATGTGGTAAGCTGGTGGAGGAGGCATCTGTCGACAGCACAAAGGATAGTTTAGATGAGGGATAAAAAAGATTAAAAATGCTACAAAGAAAAATAACCTAAAGTAGCATGACTATGTTTAAGCATAAAATTTCTTGAGGTATAACCCATTGACGGGTTCTTTGAGCGAGAGGCCTTCGGGGGAGGCCAGGATGTATGTGCCTTTGGTGAGGAAATGTTGGATTATGTAAGGGCCATGCCAAAGTGATTAGAATTTTCCATGGCCAAAGGTATCATGGGCGATATCATAGGCCAGGACAAGGTCACCTTCGCGAAATGATCGAAGGTTGACATGGCAATCGAAGGTAGTCTTGGATCCTTTTTTGGCTACCTCGTTGTTCTGTAATGAGGATCGATGATCTTCATCTAGGGACTCCAAGGTCAGCAAGCGTTGCTCCATTGGAGCAGTGTCAGGTAAAAGCTCAATTGCGGTGCGAAGGGTGGGAATTTCGTATTCGATGGGAAGAGTTGCCTCGACCCCATGGACTAAATGAAATGGCGTGAAACCCGTAGAGGTCTTTACTGCCATTCGATAAGCCCATAGCATGGAAAATAACATATGATGCCAATTGGTTTTATGTTTATTAACCGTGAGTTGTAACATGGTCTTGAGGACTTTATTGACTGCCTCGACCTGTCCATTTGACTAAGGGTAATATGGTGAGGCGAACTCGTGAGAGAAGCCTAACCGAGATGAGAGTTCGATGAAAATCTCATTCTCAAAATGTTTCCCATGATCGAAAATGAGTTGGAGTGGTACTCCGAACCAGGATATGACGTGGTTAAAGAAAAAATGCGCTGCTGTGTCAGCGGTGTTTTTGAAGGTGGGCATAGCTTCAGCCCATTTGGTGAAGTAATCAATAGCGGCCACAATGTATTTGTGACCATTGCTGGAGGGGGGATTACAAGTGATAAATTCAATGCCCCATTTACAAAAGGGGCCTGCAGTGATGACCGGGGGGAGCGCGGGCTTTGTTTGCATAGAGCTGACATTGCTCACATCATTTCACGGCATGAATGCAATCATGAAATAGAGTAGGCCAAAAGTAACCGGCCCGAATGATATTTTGAGCCATGGTGATGCCCGAAAGATGGCCCCCACAGGCGCCGCTGTGGCAATCGTTTAAGACTCTTTCGGCCTCATCAATAGTCAGGAAGCGACGAAGAATGGTGTCGACGCCCCACCGATATAGGATGTCATCGATGAGGAGATAGAAGGGGCCCTGATGTCGAATGCGCCGACGATCATCTCGTGATAGGTGGTTACCGAACTTTTGAGTTCGTAGATAGACGAGAAGGTCGCCATACTAGGGATCATCAGAAGCGATGTAAAAGAGATGTTCATCAGGAAAGTCAGTATTGACGGGGGCACTGTGTGTGTCAGAGGGAAGGGCTGTGACAAGTTCGGCTAGAACAAGGGCCTTCTTACTCTTTGGTGTTGAGAACTCGAGGTCATACTCCTGAAGGATAACGATCCATTGAGCGAATTTTCCGTTAACTTGGCGACGAATAAGAAAATATTGCATAGGGTTGGAATCTACGACGACCTTGGTGGTGCGAAGAAGAATGTAGTGCCGCAGTTTCTGGACTGCGAAGACAACTGCAAGAGCTAGTTTCTCTTCATGTTTGTACTTCAAGGATGGTCCTGAGAGGTTCTTATTGACGTAATAAATGACATGTTCACGATTTTCATCTTCGAGCTGGACGAGGACGCTGACTACTGATACAACTGATGCTGATACGTAGAGGATGTAGTCACGATTGTAGTCAGGTGCACTAATCAAAGGTGAATTAGAAAGCGCTGCTTTAAGATCGTCAAATGACTGTTGGGAATAGTCATCCCAATGAAAAGGGATGTCGTGACACAGTAAGCGAAGGAAACCATGTGCGCGTATAGCGTAATCAAGAACAAAGCGTCTAAGAAAATTGGCTTTGCCCTGTAGACTCTGAAGTTGTCGTAAATTCCGAGGAGGTGGAATTTCGGTGATGGCTTTGACTTTAAGGGGATCCACGGTGATACCGCTTTGTGAAATGATGGAACCGAGGAGGCGCCCTACAGTGACACAGAACACACACTTGAGAGGGTTCAAGCGAATGTTATACTGACGACACCATTGAAAGATGATTCGTAAATCATCGAGGTGTTGGATGCGTTTCTTGGAGCGAGCTGTGAGGTCGTCCAAGTAGGCGAGGATGATTGAAGCCAGATCATGAAAGATGTATGTCATGGCCCGCTGGAATGTTGCGCCAACATTTTTTAAGCCGAAAGGCATGACACGATACGCAAAAGTACCCCACGGGGTAATGAATGCGGTTTTGTATTGATCGGCTGGGTGGGTTTGGATTTGGTTATAGCCAGAGAATCTGTCCATAAAGGAGAGAGCCTCGTGGCCGGTGTAGTCATCGATAATCTGATCGATGAAAGGCATTGGGAAGTTGTCCTTTGGACATGCATTATTGAGATCGCGAAAGTCGGTGCAGACGTGGATAGAACCCTATTTTTTGTCGACGGGTACAGGATTGGAAACCCATGAAGTGTAAGTGATAGGGTAAATGAATCCAACCGTACGTAATTTTCAATTTCGTCTTTGATGGCCGCGACCTTGGATGGGTGTAGTGGTCGTTGTTTTTGGTGAACTAGTGTGATGTCAGGCCAGGTGTCAATGCGATGTTCGATGATAGAGGGATCGAGGCCAGGCATTTCTGTGTATGACCAGGAGAAGATATCTCGATATTCCTGGAAGAGGGTTTTATATGCGGCGATTTCCTGAGGAGTGAAAGCAACTCCAATGATGATTTCTTCGACGATGCCTGGTTTAATGGAAATGTCGATTTTGATGGTGGGGGAAATGTTAGCCAGATTGCCTTCTTCGAAAGCGTCAGGTGCAGGAATGGGATTGTTGAACCAATCGATAGGCCCTGATGGGATAAAGTCTTTGGTTTCGACTGCGTAAATGGGATTGTGGCTAGGAGGCATGAGGGCTTCCTGCGGAAGGAAGAGTGCACGATGATGTAATGCATCCTAGGGAGAGTCTGGGCATTGTAGCTCTTCCAATATTTCTTCGTCGCATTGGAAATGAGTAGAATATAATGGATCATGAGGAGTGGTCTTAGTGATAGTGTGGGTGCCCCCTGCTGAAGAAACAGAGGGGGTATCACTAGGAGAGGGTGAGGGTTTACTCGACATAAACCATATATTGAGGTACTGAGGGGTACCCATAATAGTGGGATGGAGAGTCTCCGCAAGGGGATGAGCGGGGGAGTTGGGTAGGTTACGAGGTAAATCCCCAGATATGTCATCTAAGAACCAAGGAGGCGTTGGGAGTGCCTTGGGTTCAGGAGAGACGATGTGAAGATTCGCTAGTGGCGAAGTAAGTTCAATTATTGCCTCTATAGGTTGGTGCAGTATGACTAACTAACGTTGCCGATATTCGATGATCATCGGACACTGGCATGTAAAATGAGCCAAGGAATCGCAAAGAGAGCAAGGGCATCTCATGCGTTCGTTGACTGAAGTAGTGACATAGCGAATGTCAGTGAGTGGTGTTGTGGATGACGTAGCAGGGCGTGGGTTTTTCTGAAAGTCTCGGCTTATGATAGCTAATGCCTATCGGAAACGAGGCAGTGCTAGACAATGATGGGTGTAATGGCCATACTCAGAACAGATGGCACACACGAATTTGGTCTTCAACCCTTTACTACTGGAAGGTTGAGTGGTAATAGTAGTAATGGGTGGTGTGGGGGTTGGATTGGGGGGAATCAAATTCCATAATTCCGATAGTGATGGGCAGTTGTTGGTTTGGTGACCCTCTTTGTCACACAATGCGCAAGGTGGTGGGATGCGTGGAGGAAGTGGAGCTGTGGGCTCCTTCTTTTTTCTCCCACCCCCAGTGTTAGCAGGGGGGGTAGGAAGTATGGGGGTAGTGGGGTGAGGATAGGAATTGACATTGGGAGTCCTGCCTGTGGGCGAGGGACCATCTCAGGTGGATGTAAGTACCACACTGGGATTGCTAACACCATATTGGGTAGTGTGAGCGTTGTGGCTACCTGGAAAGCTTCTATACCGGGTGGAGGGTAAAAGAAGGGAATTTGAGTGAGGGGTCAGGGAACTGTTTCCCAAATGGGACTAGGCCCTTGAGGGGATGTGGATTCGTGGACCGTAGGTGTCGACGAATGCGCAGGAGGCACCTGTGGGAGTGGTGCTACAACTGCTGAGACGTCAGGAATGACTAAAGCCTCCTGAGGAGGATGAGTATCCTCCTGGTGAGTGATGATGCATACTTGACTAGGGGGAAGGAGTGGTGGTGCTCCATGGTATGTCCCTAACAAGGATGGATCTTTAAAAATCCCAGGACCCATCTCGACGAGTGGCTATACGTCCTTGTTGGTGTGAATGAGAGGAAGAATGTTATCGAGACTGGCAGATGGGTTTGGCTCGTAATGTGAGACTTGGTCAATGGTTACAATCTTTCCATTGTGGGGGAACATGATTGTCCGAAAGATGGATGATGCCACTGCCTTCATAGCATACATGTAGCTACGTCCAAGCAAGATATTGTAATCGAGCTGAGCGTCGATAACTTCGATGTCAATGAGAATAGTTTTGCCATCGAGTTCTACGGGGACATTTTGGAAGAGCCCTTCAGGAGAGGATGGTCGTCCGTCATAAGCTCGTAAGGTGATGGCGGAAGGTATCAGTTCCGAGGAACCAAGCTTTTGCCATACTGTTTTGGACATGATGCATGTAGATGCCCCTTCATCGATGATACATCGATGGACGGTGATGTTCCGTATTTCTATGGGTATTTGAATAGCAACTGCGGTGGGAAGACGCGGTTCGCAGCTATCAAGGTCAAATGTGATGAGTCGAGTATCGACAGGGTTGACTGTGCCCAGAGCGGACAGTAGTGATTTCCGCTGAGTAGGACAAGTCT
Source organism: Picea engelmannii (assembly GCA_009831015.1). Classification (NCBI taxonomy): domain Eukaryota; kingdom Viridiplantae; phylum Streptophyta; class Pinopsida; order Pinales; family Pinaceae; genus Picea; species Picea engelmannii. The sequence goes on along the minus strand of ML780643.1, from coordinate 452,193 downwards.
GGAGGACTTCCAGAACTGACATGGCAGCCGGGGATTGTGCTAAGTCATCTACCAAGCTGTAGTTATGAGCGGCCCTAGCTTGTGGGTTGTGGACATTCCTGCGCAAGGGAATGCGAGGGATGCGTAGTGGTGGTTCGGCGGAAGGGTGAGGGATCACCAACAGAGGTCCCGTCGGTGTAGGGTTTGTTTCTGGAAATGTGGGAGTAGACTCAGCTGTGGTAGGATACTGACAATTGCGTGTTTGCAGAAGGATTTCTTCCTCACTGGTGAGGAGAATTGTTCGCTCTGTTGGATTGTTGGGATTGTGGTATTGGCCCACCTGAGGTGGGGGATGCTGCGTGTCCTACTGGTTGTTTATGACACCTTGATGTGGGATAGGATTTTGCAGCACGGCGGGAGGGGGTTGTTGCGCATATTGTTGTTGTGCCTACTGCGGGACAGGTTGCGCAGGAGAAGGGGGAATACTCCCAGAGTCTTTCAACCTTTTGAAATTGGTGATATGGGGACAATGGTGAGTGTAGTGACCAAACACACCACAAAGAGCACAAGGGTGGATATTTTTAACAGTATTACTCCCTTGGCGTTTGTTGTTATTTCCCCCTTGGGGGTTTTGGTTCCCTTGGTTCTAGTTGCCCCCAGTGGGTTGATGCTGTGGGGGTTGATTCCCACCTTGACCAGGATTATTGTTATTCTTATTCCGTCCTTTCCTCTTAGTGTTGTTTGAGGGGTGAGTTGGATTGGTTGTGTTCAACTGTTCAAAATTTTGATATTGTTGAGCAATAACGGGTTGAACAAAATTTACCCTCGTATGAGGATGTGGGGGAGCCATGGGTTGTGGAGGACCAGGAAAGGGAAAGTAAGGGTTCTGTGGTGGTGCGGCTCCATAAGGTACATAGGAAGGTGTGGCGCTTTCACTCGTGCTATAAGGTGATGTGGAGGGGGGACCACTGGTGGTTGGAGGAGGTTGATGTATGGAGGGTGTTGGTGGTGGTCCACTGGTGGGTGGAGGTATAGCAATAGGGTATGGTTGTTGATAAGGGAGTGGGGGGTAATAAGAAGTGCCCCCATATGCTGGTGGATATTGAGGCGTTCCATACATCAGTGGTGGTTGAGGTTGTGGACTATGGTGTGTGGTGGCACCTATTAGTCCGTCTGCTGAGTGAGACATCCCAGGTTTGTCTTGACCAAACGACACAGGTTTCGGAAGATCGGGAAGTACCGTGTATAAGTATCCCGACTGTGCGTAAATGAGGTCATATTGTTGGGCTTTACTGATGGCTTCCTCTTCGGATTGAGGGAAGGTAGAAGCGACATCCTTCTCGAGGAGAGAGACAAGTGATCTAAGAAACCAGTCGAGGCATTGCTTCTTGGTGGTTTCTTCTTTACACAAACTACGTCACCTACGCCACTCATGAATGTGGTCAGCAATGTGGGTGGCTGAGGACTATTTGAAATTAGACAGTAGTTCTAGACGATTGTCATGTCGGATGGGTAATTGGAAGAAATTTAAGAAGGCTTTGGCCAAGGATTCAAAGGTCGTGTGGGACCCAGATTTTTCTTCGACATACCATTTGGCTGATGGGCCAGTGAGTGTGCGTTGAAAAATACGCAGTCTGATAGAGTCCTCCATGATGTTATTGGAAGAACACCATAGATGAAAGGTCATGACGTGATTGGCGGGGTCATCCCCTGCCTTCCATTAAAACTTTGGTATGTCTGAAGGAAGTTTGGTTGGCATTGTAGGCCATGTGGCATCATGCAATATAGGATCATTAGTGAGCTTGGTGAGATCCGAAATGTTGAGAGAGGCCAAGTATGGCATCTGTAGTGGGGGTGGAGGGTTAGCTCCGGCCATGATGTGTTGTGAACCTAACCCTTGATGGGGACTAGGTGGGTTGGTGCTCCCTCCTTGAGAGGAAGTGGGTCCCCCGCCTCTGTGCAAAGGAGAGCGAGTAGATGGATGACCTTAGGAAGAAGACCCAAGTAAGGTAGAACCAAGCAAAGCTGATCCTAAGATGGTAGTACTCACAGGAGTGTGTGAAGGAGGTACCGAGGAGCGAGTACGACTAGATACTCCTCCTAAGATAGGAGGAAGATTGAGCAAGCGTCGTGAACGATGGGGGTTCTGTGGTTCCCCTATGATGTCAGACTAATTGTGTGAAATGTATGCAATAAGTGGTGAGAGAAATATAGAACCAAGAGTCTTTGTTGTGACTGTTTTTACACAATATATATATCAAAGTCAAACTGTAATCAGATGTGCATCATACATAAATGAAAAAGAAGCATATATGTGGGTAAGAGGGTTTTGTCCACGTGGGAGAATCAAAAGAAAGCAAATGCTCGTGTCCTAGAAGACGTAACGTCCTTCCTCTCAAATGGCACTGGACCTTCCAATAGCTCTCAACAGTGGGGTCTGAAGTCACCGGAAGAGATACTAGTGAAGGATGAAATAACTGGTTATAATGAGGGGTAGAGGGGGCAATATCCCGAAAGAGCTGGCGATACTTCCCAATAGCCACAAAAAATCCAATCAAGGTGCGATTGTAGCCCACAATTGCCACCCAGGTAGATGTCCTAAAATTGGTCACTAGGTACCTCGGTCCAAGCGCGACATTTAGATTTTCGGCCTAAGAAATGGGTCACAGGCTGGATCCCGTCCAAGAGGTGGGTGCCTCAAGGGGGGACGCACAGAACAACCAGACCTCG
>ML780643.1:427607-448019 GCA_009831015.1 Picea engelmannii | reverse complement strand
TATAAACAAGAATTAAACTAAAACAAATAAAAACTATGAGCATATAAAACAAATGAAAAATAAATACAAATGGACCAATATCACCAATGTATAAGCTGATCTATTGATGAAATCCAAAGGCACAATGAAGAAAGGGGACTTGGATCCCTTCTTTCTCCAATGGAAGGCTCTTGAGGCCCTCACAAACTTGCTTCCCTTGCAAAGAAAAGATGAAAATGTGGGTGAAAGAACTCCAAGCTTATCCACTCAAGTGAGAGGTGGAAAGCCCTATGAAATGGTGATGGTTATGTTTATTGCCAAAGAATGAGTCCTTAGCAATCTTAGTAGCGTAACAATACATAGAATTCCTTGAGAAAGTGATGGTTATTCATGGCTTTTTATAGCCTTGCTTTGGGTGATAATGTGACCTCTTTGGAGTGTGAAAAGGGGCTCTTTAGGGCTCAATTAGGTCTTTGACCAGCCCACCATGCGGATTGAGCTCGGATTTGGTGTCAAATCGACTTGGGAGCTGATCCATTAGTGGTTGGGAGGCCGACCAATTTCAATAAATGCGTCGTTTAGCAGGTGCATGAGTTTTTCGCCCAACAGTTGTGCATCGTGCACGCGTGCGCGCATTGTACGTTGTTGTTACGCGCACATGCGCGCGCACCCAGATTTTGTAAAGCGCCCTTCAATTTTTTGGTCACTTGGTATAGTTTTTTACCCTTTTGCAATGCTGTGGAATTAATCATGTGCCATGAATGACTTCAGTCCTATTTTTACGATGTGGAGTTCTTGTCGCCATGTGAGGACGAAATTTCAGTGATAACATATTTCATCAATGTTTCTCTATATAGCCGTCTTTGTTGCCCAAAAATTGGGATAGTGGCATACGACATATCTAGCTACAGGGTACCTCTCAACTTATCCCCCCAAGACTGGGATAGAAACATTCCATACTTCGGGGGAATGTCTGCAACTACCACATCCATGACCATGCTCTTTGCAGGGATCTAAACCAGGGTGATACATAGGTGCTTGATCAAACCAATACATCTAATTTTATTGGAGTCAAATGAATGTAAATCCTTGTAAGGTCTGGTGACCTCCAGTCCCAGTTTCTCCATCACTACTTTAGGAATCATATTGTGGGAAGCACCCGAATCCAACATAGTGTTATGAAAGATCAGGTCATGTATATTTAGACTGATGTAAAAAGGAGCAACATCACAATTATCGTCTCGGCCATCTACTTCAGGTCCAAACAGAATTTCAGGTTGATCATCTGTAAGGTTCACCCTGTCTGAATGATTTGTTGATCCAATGGTTAAGGCTTTCCTACCTATATCCGGTTCAATGGTTAGTTCTTTAATCACTTGTGAACGATAAGCGTCTTTGTTCATCAACTTGGAAAGGGGAATGGGAATTTTTACTTTGGCTAATTCCTCTTCGAGGCTGAAAGGTGTAGGGACTCTTCTCTGGCTCATCAATTATGGTTTATCTACCACATTATTCTGGTCAGAATTACTTGGTTGATTAGTTGATGAAACCTCAGGCTGCGGCGATCTCTTCAGAATAGTAAGGTTTCTTTTCACGGGAACTTCGGCATTACTCTTCTCAGGAACCTTCTCGGCAGATGGCTCAGAGGCTTTTTTGGTTTCGACTATCTTCTTCGTTTCAATCGTCTTTTTTGGGGAACTTCCTTCAATCCTTTTACTTCGCAGATTGTACTGCCGATGTACCTCCAAATTGGAATTTTCGAATGCCTTCTATTTGGCATCTTCATCTTCTTCACTTACTTTTGTTTGATTGAGAAGAAAAAGTTCTTTCTCTTCTTGGGTAAGGAAAATGGATTTCTTATCGTGAATGCCCATGAGATTTATGTGAGTATCCTCTAGTTCCTCAATCACTTCCTCTCCTTCATCAACATAATTTTCTTGTAGGGGAGGTATGATCTATTGATCCGAACCTTTCTGCTCTCTTTGATCCCTAGGATCTCTCTGTCTGATTTGAGGAGGGTTTCTCCTGAAGTTAGGATTTTGAACTTGAGGAGCTGGTGGGTTTTCTCTTGGAGGATTTCTTTCTGACACAGTAAGTCTTTCCATCATTCTTTCCATTGCTCTGGCCAAGGAATCCATTTTGGAATATGAGGTTGATGTGGAAGGTTCCTCTTTAATTGTGACTCTCCTCTCTAACCTCTGGCGTGCCCTTTTTGCCAACAAATTGGCCTCCACACTTATTGTGCTTTTCTGTATGTCTTCCAGGGTGGTAGAATTTCTTTCCCTTAGTTGGTATGACATATCGACGTCAAAACCATCAGGGAATTTTATCAATACCAAACCCTGTGGAGGTTTGATTTCGGTTGGGATTGTGTTGTACAGGTTATTGAAATGAGTGCAGTAATCTTGTACTGTCTCACCTTGATTTCTCCTAATATTTTTGTATTCTGACAATATTTGGAGAGGGTTTTTCTTTACCTCCCATCTGTCTAGAAAACTCCTTTGAAATGAGGTAAGTTCAAGGATTGAGGCGGCATGTAAACCTTTATACCATTTCTTAACGTCACCTGTCAAACTTTGGGCAAACAATCTCATTTGAACATCAGCCTCATCTACTTCGTGTAGGTCAAAATAATCATTCATTTTATCAACGTGTTGTTGGGTGTTCAAAGGTGCTATTCCATCGAACTATGGGAGTCTCGTTTGATAGTCTTGGGGCATGGCATCAAGAGGCGCGACCAACACCAAGGGAGTGTATCGGGCTACCATGATAGGTGGAGGAGGTGGGATAACAAACTGGACGATAGGTGAGGTAGCAACTGAAGATGAGGACGAGGAGGGATTGGCTAGCACCAAGGGAGTGGTTTGCGGTTTAGTAGTAGGGGATAGAATTTCAGGAGTCCGGGGTTTCAAAACGGTTGGGTCGAAAATGATTTCAATCACAAAACTGTCGAATCTTGTCCTAACTAGGCTTTGTTCAGAAAGGGTGTCAAAGTCGGGGTTTTGAACGGTAACGAGCTCCCTTGAATAGGAAAGGGACTTATGAAAGGGAGTATGACTTACTGAACCTTCAGCTACGGTCTTTTTCCTGAGCAACTTTTCTGGGTTATCTGTTAATATCGTAGGTTCTCGGTCTGGATGAGATCGAGTATAAACTTTCTTGGGAGACAGATTTCTTTTTGATTTATATATATATACCTTTTAGTTTTATGATTCTGAAAATAATATGTACAAATTTTAATCAACCTCTAAACATTACTTTCATCTCAAATTTGCAAAATTTCAGGAGCAAACTTTCTTCTAGGGAAACGAAAACGTGAAGCTATAAATTTTAGTTATGTTCTTCCCCAGCGGAGTCGCCACTATGTTAGCACTCTGTAAATTTCCTAGAGGTTGTTCGAAATAAGAAATCTACGAGAGGTAACTTTATCCAGCCACTTTTGAAGATGGGATCTATCCCTTCCAACTTCAGAGAGGGATCTCTCTATATGATTTAAATATATTTTAAATTTTAAATATTAGGCTAGGTGAATTAAATAAGTCGGTCTTGTTGTCCTAGTGTTTGTTGAGTTGGTTGAATTAATTTACACATCCATTGGGCTATGGGGTCCATATTGTAAAGATGGAATCCAAACCAGAAAAACAAAGGAACCTTTCACAAGGTGAGATAATATAATCATTGGATTCTTTAGTAGTATAAATGAGGAATAGCAGAAAAGATGAGAAAGACAATCACAACAAAGAAGCAGTTAAGAATTTCTTTATTGTAAAAGGAGAAGGAAAAACACTTAAATCTTTTGAGTCAGAAACAGGGTTACGAAAAAAATCCTACAATGTTCATTACTTATAAAGATTAGAATTAGAAAACGGTATGATAAAAAAGTGAGAATAACATTTAACTTAGAGAGAACAACATCACCAGTGAATACATGCAAGAATATTGTAAAAGTGCCTCTTTGTATTAATGGAAGATCTCTTCAAAAATGTTATAGTCTAATAGCTTGCAGGGTGTGAAGATCAACAACCCTCAATACTTCTAAAGATGAAGTATTTATAACTCAAAATTACAAACTATCATATCATTTATGACCAAGACGTGCTAAATCTATTTTTAGCCTAACTAACTTAACACATTTCATAAATCTAGGAACTGTTTGATGATGTGTCACAACTGCATGATAATTTCTGGGTGGATCGTTGGTGAGGCCTCTGCACGACCTCATCTGACTGGACAAATGAATAGGCTAGGAAAACTCATCAGCTACTCAATCAGATCACAGAGTTCCTCCCATCAAAGATGACTGGGCATGTTGACTTTGAGTAGCCTTCGATAAACTTCGTCCATTTCTGTGTACTTGGCAAAGGTAGGTTTGGTGACGAAGATGCATTGAATCTCATGCTGAATACTGATGTCCCACTGAAGTGCATCTAGAAACGCCTTGCCAGTGATGCTTCCTTGAATTCCTGCAAACTTTGAACTATCCTTAGCCACATCGGCCAGTCTTTTTTTGTAGTCTGGGAGTTTCATCAATTTTTCATTGATTACCTTCAGACCAGGAAAACCTTTCTTCTGTAGAGCCTCAATCTTACTAAAAAATCTTTGTACCCCTAGGTCCATGGCCTGAACCTTTTCTTCCAGTTGAAGCATTAATCCTCTCTTGGTCAAAACTCTTTTGACCTAAAGGATGGTCTCTGTTCTATCTTCAATTTTCAACTCTTCCAGTTCCTCCCTAGTCTTAGAATTTAGGAACTTGATGATTTCATTAGCCTGTGTGGGCATCTCTCCCAATTCTGATCTAATCTTCTCAATGGCCTGTTTTCTTCTCTACACCAGTTCATTCTGCTCAAACATGATCTGTATCATGGTCCATATTTCATTCATAGACTTGGTGATGTCTGTCCAGACACTTTCTTTAACCTCAACCAAAGTTTTACCTGCCACTATTTTCTTCCCAAGCTGTTGTAACTCTTGTTTGAGCTGGTCTGACACCTGCTTTTCCTTGGAGAGGCTGATATAAAAGGAAGATTTGAGTTCCTGAAGGTTCTTAATCTCCATTTTGATCCTGTTGATCTATGTTTCTTGCAGGTTCATCTTTTCCATAGATTTAGCCAAGTCAGTTGTCTTTTCCAGGGATGTCAGTGGAGTCGCAGATGGGACTTCTGTCACTAAAGTTGTGCTCACTCCCAAAATTGGAATGGCACCCAATGGAATGACTTCCATTGGCTTCATTTGTTCTTTCTCTTTCACCAACTTCTCCATCTTAGCTTCGATTTCCTTTAGTTGTGCATTCTGCTCCATGAGTAGTTTGAGCATTTCATCTTTTTCTCCTTATTTCTCTGCTATCTCCTTCGCCTGTGAATCTTCTGTTGGTGGAAGTTTCAGTTGTTTTCTTAAGGAGGCTATGTCAACATATTTATTCTTAATCATATCCTTGAATGCTTTCATGTTCAAAGGATCGTAACCGATCTTGAGGACCAGTTCCTCCAAATTCTTGATTCAGTTGTCCTTGGCAAAGGACGATATCTTATCTAACTTCAATTGTGTTTGAACGTTGTTCAGGGACACTTGCAATTTGGACGCAGTAGTGGAAGTGTGCGTCGGCATATAAAAGACCATTTCCCCTATTTGCTTGTGCAGATCCATCTGATCGGTCGGATGCACATCCTTCGTCTGGAATTCAAAGGTGGTCATTTTGTAATCAGTGATCACATTTGGATCTAGCACCTGCGCTTGGAGGAATGCCATATTCATTTGGCCCTTCTTGGTGTCAAATGCCAATAGCAGCCTATGTTGTGCAGTCGACGTCTGCTTCCAAAATTGGGTGCAAGTACTGTTGGTCGGGGTCTGGTTCCTTTTCTTGATCAGCTCATACTTTTCAAAGATGCTCAGCTTCGGTCCTACGTTGCCTGGTTGGGTGGTCGACGAAGAATCTATAGATTTCTTCGGCAACACTGAGGTTTTCATATGCTAGAGGCTTGCATTGAGGGGTAGCCTATCAACCTTGGTCAATGTAGTAGACGGGACTTCCTTTTCCCCAGTTGGATCAGGAGCTAGAATGGTTTTAGACCTCTTGGTATGCAATTGAAATTCTTCTGACGACACCTTAGCGACAGGTGGAGAAATATATTGCCTAGGCCTTTTCTCTTTTGGAACCTGTGGTGTGGTTGTTTGCGATACAGTGGCTGGTGGATCCTGCTATTCTGCTTCGACCAAAGTGTTAGGCTCCCATACAGTCTAGTTTGAAAATTTCTTGACTTTAGGCCTAGATTCATGGACATATGGGATGTTCTTGTTTTTCACCCTCATCTTAGAGATAATCCCACACAAATCGTAATGCCATAGGAAACTCATGAAGAACTTCATTTCCTTTAGCAGCTTGTCTACTTCTTCTCCAGCACCACGATTGTTGCAAATGAAAGAGCCAATCTACCCTTTGATTCTGAGCTGTTGATTTTTCTTTAGTGACACAAAGTGAATTTCATCATATTTTATCACCTGCCTTATATACTCCAGAGAAAAAATTCTGACTAGCAGGCATTTCGGAAACTTATACGGGGCCAAATCGCACCCATATACTCTGATCTCAGTGTGACTTTGGTATAAATACCAGTCACCTGTCTTTGTGTGATCCGAGAGATGCAGGATCCTCTAAAATTCATCATTTATCTGAGGCTCGGGCCTGCCACTAAGCATACTTACCACTAGGTGGTAGAATTGATCAATGAACTCCTTGAAACTGAACTCTGTGGAGTTATGCTTGAGCAAGGAGGTCCATGCGGTCATTTCATGGTGTCTACCATCTCCATCCATCTTATGCATGGAAAAAATGAATTTGTCCGCTTGGAAGAAAATGGACAAGTATGCCAGTATGGAAGAGTACTAGAACATGCCTTCTGTTGTGAAATTTACAAACTGTTCATGAATTTTTTCACCAAGAACGTGCTGAAGTCGAACTGGGTAATGGGCTTCTCATCGATAGAGAATATGGATAAAAATCCCAGAATGGGTTCATTTACCCACTGATCTGAATAGTATCCTAACAAGGCACATAGGGACGAGATGATTTGGTTTCCTTTGGTTGAAAACATGGAAGAAGGATAAGGGGGATTCGTGGAGGGAAATTGAGTGGATGGTGGGAGGAAAAGCTCGAATATTTGAGCTCTTTGAGGGAAGGTCATTTTCTGGTATAATTCTGTGAGAATTTCCAGGTTGAAAGGTGATGCAGAGTCAGCTCAGGGGATTTGCATCATTTGGTCGATGGATTCAGGTGTGATGAGGAATAGAATTTCTCCGGACGAGGAGACAACGACTCTTTTCTCGGGAATGTAGTGGGATTGGCACTTGAGGGAAAAATATGGAAAAGGGTGAATCTGAGGAAAGCGATATAGGGGTAAGTTGGACTCCCAGAGTCCAATTTTGTTGCTCTGGTCCAGGAAAAGTTCTTTGAGCCATGACTGAAGGCCTGCAAAATCGAAATTGCACTTAGTATCTGCGATTATGCGATCTTTTTCAGCCAGTGGAATCCTGCCAAGGTCGACAGGAGGTGAGAGAAACTGATTCTCCTCTCCTTCTTCTTGTTTTGACTTTGGCACCATTACTGCAATAGTACCCACAAGAAAAACAACGTTAGCAGGGGCGACTGTGGATGGGGGCAACGGATTGTAACGGAGGAGAAAACGGTGTGAATTTTTCTGGTGTGATGAGTGGGTAAATGGTGAAAGTAGAAAGAGTGAGAGTAGTTTTGAGTAAACGGGTGTCTGTTGGGTGCAAGAGATAGGTCAGTTGGTTAATGGATAGGTTATCCAATAATAAATGGCTAATAGATCACTTAGAGTGTGAGATGGCGTGTGACGGTGACTGGATATGGATGGGTGAAGTGGAAGTTACTGACTGGGGTAAAGATCATAGTGAGGGGGATTTCCATGAGCTAATTGGGGGGAAGGACTGACAAAAATTATGGGACGTGACTCTTTCGGGATAGGTGGATGATGACATCAGGAGGTGATGAAGGTATGTCATTCAGTTGGAGGTGATGGGACTCGATACCGATAGATCGATTCCATGTATAGATAGGGGCCCACCAGAGGAAAGATTCCATTATGGACCCCCCCCCCTCAGTTAAAAGCAGATCAGTCAGGGGGGTCTGAAAAACACCTTGAGTCGTTGGTCTGTGTGCTTTCTTCTTGGCCTAGATCTGTGCGCATTGTTTATCACACATTCCAGACCCCCCCCCTCCATTAAAGGCAGAACGGACGGGGGGGTCCGGAATCCGATATTGATTGTAGATCTGCGCGCTTAAACCTGAGCCGTCCAGATGCATGCGGGTCTTATCAGCAATTCCGGACCCCCCACCCTCCGTCAAAGATAGAACGGTCAGGGGCATCCGAAAAGATCTTTCCACCGTATATCTGGGTGCAATCATCTAGACCATTGATATATAAACGGAGCATAAGTGAGGGTGCGGAAAATACATGCGTCGAGAAACTTAGGATAAGTGCATTTCACGGGTTTTTCCAAAGCTTTTCATGCCTACACTACCAAGGGGTTAGTCAAACAACCTTTTAGCTATCCAAATTATGGTGTAACATTTATCATCAAGATGATTTTATCGCAGTAAAGACACTAGCCTATATTCTAACCTATTTCTCTATGACAATTAACCTAGATTAAACTGTTGGGTTAAGAATTTACATCTACCCTGGGGCTATCCGACCAAGATTAGATAGTCTGGCCAGATTTATTCACTAATCTAACCTAGACACTTTGGCTAAGATTAAAAGGTTTAGCCAAACTTATTCACTAACCCTATCAACATCAATTTAAAGAGAACTTGGCCATGCTTGAAAGGTATGGACCAAGTTACTATTATTGCATGGGGATTTTATTGAAATTCTTTTATGCCCTCTTTTCTTTTTCTTTTTCTTTATTTTTTCTTTTTCTTTTCTTTTCTTTCATTTTCAAATTATTTGCAGAATGAAAAATCATTTGTCAACAAAAACACTAGAGATAGATAATATTACAGTCACCAGTTGATCCTATAACTTATAGGGTGATAACAATGGCTCCACCTGGGGATGGTACTTTCCTTGTGAAGTGCCAAGAATCATGGTTCCTGACGTTCTGAAAATTACTCCCTAGTCGCCTTTGTTGTTTGATTGGTTTTCTTCTCAAAAAATGGAAGAACAGTGGTCAGCAGCTTAGGGCCTTCTCTTCGGGCTTCAACCAACTGACTAAAGTTATTCACTCAGAAAATGCAGGAGAAAAATAAAGATGGTATGTACAATGGAGAGTGAAACCTCGAGTCTCTACTGAGGCGGAAAATAATTATTCAGCATTCTCCCATTTACAGGTCCTCCTAGCAGATTTGTCCCATCAATGTTGTTTAGAGAGAAAGTGTTGTTTCCTCTGAATGCTTGAATCATGAATGGTCCCTTCCACAGAATGTCGAATTTGCCATTCTTTCCCTTGTCTTCATTTCTGGCGTCCCATCTCAGCACCAAATCTCCTAGCTGAAAATCATCTTCCTTGGTTCTTTTGTCAAAAGTCTTCTTGATGCTCTCTTGGACTACCTAAGTCTTGTCGAATATGTTGAAACAGACCTTAAATTTTTAATCTTAAAGATAAAAAATTATTGTATCTTTGAGACTTTACATCATACAAATTTTCAAAAAGCCAAAATTCATATTCACTGAAGTCACGATGCCTTTTTGGTCCGTTGTTTTAATAAAGAATAATCAAGAACTTAAGTAAATATAAGTTTTCCAATACCTTTCGAAATAATGTTTTAAAACGGACATTGATTCAAAACTTAAGGTATATTCATTTACATCGGGAAATCGGGATTCAGAGTTTTGAATGAACAAATGTTCAACACAAATCAAATAGAGAAAACCCGATTTCCGATATTCCGATGCATTAATCCTTAATTAAAAACATCTTCTACTTAAATCCGTTTTAAAAGGGTTTTAAAACTTTAAGTTAATCATATCGGGAAATCACGTTTCGCGATTTTGCAATAACAAATAAACTTAACATCGTTTTCTCCGATTTCCCGATCCTCGATCGTAATTAACTCTTAAGTAAGGTTTGACAGTAATCTAATTGTTGTTAAGTATGATTAAGAGCAACTAATCATATCGGGAAATCACAATTCGCGATTCTGGGAACATAAATTTTCATATCATCAAATATCTCGATTTCCCGATTTCCGAGCTCTTAATTAATGAAACCCCGAAAAGGTAATCTGGATTAATTAAGATAATAAAATGTTAAACTTAAATAATATATCGCGATTTCGGTGATCGGTGTTCTCTGATCACTTATTTTCTTGACATTGAAAGTTCTGAAACCCCGATGAGAGTGTTTTCAAACTTTAATTAAAATTAACACTAATTAATCATTCTCAGAAACAAGGTTTAAAGTTTAAAACTTTTAATAAATGAGCTGTATACAGCAGGTTTCTATCATATTCGAAAATATTGGAAAATCTCAAGTACAAGCATTAAAAGAAATTTATAGGTAATATGTTTGCATTTATTTCATAACAGATGAACAAATCTCGAGGATTTTACGATATATTCAAAATAAGTTTTGAAACATTTACATCGTTTTGAAGTTGAATTCTGCTCTGCTACAGGAATCCAAGTAAACACAGAGTGTATCCTCTTCTTTGAGCTACTGCACCAGTGGCATTCTTGTTAGCTTCGGAACCTTGCTGTTGAGATACTAAACACAGAACTGGTGAACATATAGTTATGGCGCCCAAAAAAGCTTCAAAGAAAGGCGAAGAACAAYYRGAAGGCGATATCATCTCAGATACTACTGCAGCTGGAGTAATACACAATATTAAATCATGGGCTACAATTGCAGAAAAAATGGAAAAAGAACTCTCATATTCGGATGATGATGAGGAAAATCATCTCCGAGATATCGCCAACACTGGTCTTCATAAAGTTGCTRCACGCCCGAGACTRGTTTYATATACAGATATGGTTATCTRGGCACWGGATAAGGTAGAYGTTCCAAYAAGGAGCATACTGAAYGAGMAAGGAGAGKTCATCGGCTCATTTAGGCCYGAACATATCCAAGTAATGTATAAATTATCACCCAATCATAGGTATACTTTAAATTCTGAATTTTTAGCCGCATTTCAACAAAAAGAATGCGTTGATGGAGGCCAATCATACCCGGACATGATAAAAGAGTGGGTCAGAGACAAAAATAAATTTAGGGCCGATGCACAGGGGATATATGCCACTGCTTCATTGAATGATTATATGAGATATTTAGTAATGGTGTTATGCAGACTATATGGAAAAAAGGATTCTAACCACTTTAGTGCAGAATGGACACCCTTATTAGAAGAGGTTTCAGAGGAGCATAGCTTCAATTGGCACAAGATTTTGTTAGACAACATCACCACAGAGGTTACAAACTACAAGACAGCTAGGGCAAAAGGACAGCCAGTGGCCTTTTACATGTCAGCCTATATAATGGATGCTATCTGTTTTAGGACTCCGTTCCCTTTGATGAATTGGAGTTGGGACCCTTCCTATGCAGAACCTGTCCATAAGTATCATTCAGCTTTATGGGAAGACAATGCCAAAGATAATTTTTATGAGGTATGTCATTATGTCATAATTCCTCTACACAGAATGTTCTTCGGATGTGAACCTCCTCGGATTTCACATACCATTATAGAAAATCTTAAGATAGTTGTTGATTGGTTCATTGAAGAGCATTTCTCATATGTTAGGGTTTATGGATGTTCTATCCCACCACATGCGCTCCCAAAAATACTTCCAGATAGGCTAATTTGCAGAGAAGTAGCTTATCAGTTAGTAAATGGCAGTATCAGACTTGAATTAAAATCTCAACAGAAAAAGTCATGGCCGCATTTTCCTATTTACTTAGGAAAATTTGCCTTATTAAATTTTGGTCATTCTAAGGCAGAAGCAGAATCACTGAGTGAAGTAAAACTAGTGGATATAGAACACAGGAAACATGATCCATATCAAATTATTAATCGACGTGTTGCACAATGTGGGTTAAAAGCATATGAACATGAGGGGTCATTTTATGATGATGTTTTCAGAAATGTTAAGTCATATGATGAAGTTCAGAGTAGAGTGCAGACCTTGTCACCTGATGCACAGGTGGGGTTTGCATCCTTCCAAAGAAACAAAAGACAGTGTCTGCCTAAGATTTTGTAGGGAGAAATATCGACATCAGAGCATGTGCCAGAAACCATTCCTCCTGTTTTTCAGACCATCATTGAATATGATGCAAGTGGTAAAGATAAATCAAAAGATTCTTAGGCAACCCCTCAGAATACAGAGGAATCTTAGATCAAAGAAGCGCACACAGAAAAGGGAAAAGGAGTATAGACAAACCCAATAGACCTCGATGACATTACAGAAACAGTCGGGGGAACAGCTTCAAAAGAATTGGGTAGTCCTATTACAGCATTAACCCCGCTTCAGGCAACTTTTGGGAATCCTCACGAAGGAGTTTTGTACATGAGTGATTTAGAACCAATTAGCAGAGATGAAATGCCTTCATCAGACTATTTTTTCAGCAAGAAACGCAGAGCTGTGTTGAAGCAGGAATCACACCCTGCAGGTGAAAGAACAGTTAAAAATCATAAAATCATTATTGATGGAAAGAAGCTAAAAGAAAGAAAATTCGCTACAGAGTTAGCACGGACTATGGGGGCCATAGCATCGGCAAATATGTACTCTGTAGGAAATTTGATCACTATGATTGAACAGAAAGATCAGGAAATTACACAGTTACAGGGCCGATTGAAATAAAATGAAAAGACGATTGGATGGGGAATAAAAAAGGGCCTTGAGCAAGCCAGGCTCAAAGATATCCAGGAGATTCAAAAGTTAAATGAAAATTTAACTGAAGAAAAATATATGATTCAAACTACCCAAGAACAAGTGCTGGCACTGAGCAATGAAAATAAATCGCTGCAAGACAAGATTGTTTCAATTGCTAACCAAGTAATTGGAATAGATCAATTTAAGACTAAAGCAGTTGAGATATATTCTAATATCCAGCAGGAACAACAAAGGGTATTTTGCAATCTGGAAACCATCCAGGACTATTTTCATGAATCTAAAAGATCCTTGGACGTGGCCGTGTTGAAAGAAATGGAAGCTAAAGTGGTAAGGAATTCTTTCCAAAAGATACTCACTGCTTTACAGGAGGAGAAAATTGGACAGTCACAAAGGTTGTCTATTTCAGAGCAGTTGAAAGGAGATGTGATGTTAAAAGTATGGGAATCAAAGATGGAAGGATATAAAGGAATAACTGAAGAAGTTATTAACGATTGTCAAAGAATATTTGGTTCTATTGAAAAAGATTCAATACAGGACGAAACTGATGGCTTATCTGAGCCATTAGGAGAAATCAACATCAATTGTCATCAACTGAAGATAAGAGAGGAACTTGAAGAAAAGAAAATGGAGATCTCAAATGTCAAAACAGTCAACATTTCATAAATCGAGAAGTGGATGATCGGCCCCAGTTCGAGATTAGAGAAAATCAAATCTACAGAGAAGGCAATTGCAAACCAGTTGCCAAAATTACAAAGAAGCTTTTTCTCTCTTGAAGAAAACGAGATACCCGAGGCTCCCAAGGATTTGGTGAACTTTTTAGAAATACATATTCAAACAACTGAAGCAGATAAAGAAAGCTTTTCTACTCAGAGTTAAAACTTTGTAAATTTTTCTATTTTTAGTATTTTGTAATAAATTATAAACGGTTAACACTAGTCAATTGCAACCGAAAGATTAGGGAGTTGGTTAGTTACCAACAGAAATTTTGGACAAGAATGTATAAATATAATTTCTTGAGGCTGAAAGAAGGCTTCAGAAATTTTGGGAAAAAGACAATTTTGTACGACCAGCTTTAAAGTTTATCAGAATATCATTCACAACAAGATTCTGAATCTTGTCATTCAGTGACTATGTTTCTGCCTTTCTCTAGTTTCATTTGTTAAATTTTCTTCTTAATGTGTATTTCTAACAAGTGAATCAGTTTGGAATTATATGCAATTATTGTTTATAGTATCAGATTGGTTTGGATGTTGAATGCGTTGCAGTTTTTCCTCTGGAATTATTTCAATAATTTTAAGACCTGCAACCTTCTATTCCTTAATATTTTCTTTTGTTAGAAAACCCGTGTCCCTTTCTTCATTGTAATGGAAATATAAGATTCTTTCTTGATTAAAGCCTTATATTTCTCTGTGTCATGTTTCATTGTTTAAAATTTCATAATTGTCATTGAACCAGGAAACGGCCTTGCTTGTGTTTTCATTTTCTGATTTAAGTTTTAAAGTTGTTTTATCAACATCTCACCTGAACATCTGAAGTAACAAATCCATAAAAAAAACCTTTTCACAAACATACAAAATTTCAGTCACCCATGACAGTCCCTAACGCAAGACAACCAAACGTAGAACTCAGTTTACAGG
The DNA here is from genome assembly GCA_009831015.1 of Picea engelmannii. NCBI lineage: Eukaryota > Viridiplantae > Streptophyta > Pinopsida > Pinales > Pinaceae > Picea > Picea engelmannii. The sequence continues at coordinate 433,558 of ML780643.1, read as the reverse complement.
ATCAAACCAACATTGCATTGAACCTATTTAACATCATCTTACAAACTGCAACAAATAGAACCAAGTTAGAACGATCGTGGGCAATGATTGAACGCGACATAACCATCCAGGAACAAAGGGAAGAAAGATAGAGACAGTTGAGAAACTGACTTTGATCTAGTTTTCTTTGTTACATTGTTTTAAAAAGTACTATTATATTTGGATGCCTAGACGGTGTGTTTTATAGCCTTAAAACACAAACTCTGGAACAACATCTTTTTGGCGCCGTTGTCAGGGAGCGAAGTAACGAATTAATTCCCTGGGAAATAATGACATTGACGATTTATGTTTTTGATAGTGAACAAGAACAGAAAACTTCATAAGGCTAAACTTATCTTTAACTTGGCGGCTCCACATTTAATAAACTGGCTAGTAGCCGAAAAAATACCCGAAGGAACCCGGATTCCAAACAGACCTCGCCAGTCTCAAATCTGGAGAAAATATTAAAATTAAGAAAATCTTTCAAACAAAACCTTTTATCAACTTTAAACATTGATCAGCCTGACTTTACAAAATCAAACTCTTCTGAAACTATAGAGCGATCACTTTCGCTCCCACCCTCTTTCGACACATTTTATTTTCCCGAAGTATCATCCCCCGTCTTCACAGAATCTCCCCCACACACTGTCACAACTTCAGTTCCAAACCCAACTATGGCTGGATTAAATGTTGGAGGAGGTGGCAGAGGTGGTAGAGGTGGCGGAGGCGGAGGTAATCAAATACCAGTCCCTGGAATTTTCACCAAAGTGGCCGCTAGGTACACTCCTTTAGTACTTCCTACCGCTCTTCATGATTTACCCGAAAATTATATGAAGAGCCTCCCCAAATTTACAGGGGAGGGTGATCTAACCGCACAAGAACATATTAATTTTTTCGATCAGTTTGCCGACATTCTGGGAATAGAACATGAAGATGTCTATTCCAGATTACTTGTTCAAACCTTTGAAGGGCAGGTAAGAACTTGGTTTAGATCCTTGCCAGCTAGATCATTAGGATCCTATCAAGAGCTTGAGAACGTGTTTATCAGACAATGGAGTGAGAGAAAAGATCACCTCTATTATCTAACAGAATTTGGAGCTCTGAAAAAGAAGAATTCTGAATCAGTCTTGGAATTTACACAAAGATTTAATAAACTATATAACAAAATTCCAGTTGAAGTAAAGCCTCACAACTTGCGGCTAAAGTAACTTATGCTGGAGATTTCGATCCTGACTTTTCTTTATTGTTGAGGGAGAGACGGTCAGTAGATCTTCCAAAGATGCAAGATGATGCCGTAGAAATTGAATCTAATATGATGGCATCTGGAAAGTTAAAAGCAAAAACAGAAAATGTTAATAAAGAAAATAGAAAATTTAAAGAACAAGGTAGACCTTCAGGGTCGGGGAAATCTGTCGGAGACAAAATAGATGAGATGGCTAGGGTCATCCAACAACTCTCCAACAAAATATCTAAAATGGAATTAGAAAAACCTAGAAGGGATAATTTTCCCCGAAAGGATTTCCGAAAAAATCTTGAGCCACAAGGACCACATAAGACTATAAAAAATGAAGATCAGAAAGTCCAAGCACCTTTTAAAACTGAAGATTATATCGGAGAAGAAGACTTTAGTGGATTTGAACAGTTGGACGAAGACATTGAATGTCTTAGTGACGATAACAGATACCCCTATGTGTCTAGACAAGACTATGAGGCATCGTTGGTGAGGGAAAGAAAATCAGATGATATAGTAAATGACAGTACAATTGATGATTATGCTTATCAAAGCGTTGCGGATAACATCATCGCTGATTTGCAGGGAAGATATAACCTAAGGTCCAGAAGTAAAAATCTTCCTAATGTTCTAGTGAAGAAGGTTTTGTCTAGAAACGATACAAATGAGGAAAATCCTAAAGTTGCAGACAAACAGTCTAGAAACAGAGATAAAACAAATAATCCTGTACAGTCAGAACCTGTAAATATTCAAGAATCTGTAAATATTCAAAAACCTGTAAAATAAAAAAGGGTTGTACCACAGAAAAAAGCTGGGAAAAAGATTATGGAAGCCCCACAAATTGAAAATGAAAAGGCCATAGGTAATTTTAACCTAGAAAATGAAATAAGCAAAATTAAAATCCCTATCCCACTTGTAGAATTAGCCAAGAATCTGGTTTATCAGAAACAAATAGCTAAAATGATAAATTTTTCTGAAAAGGAAAGTCAAGCAGACTCTATTAACTTAGAAGACGATAGACCTATGATATCTTTTGGTCCGCACGTAGAAGGTCCCAAAGATACTGTAGCTCCTTTTTATATCACACTTACTATTTTTGATTACCTTCTACACAATTGTATGTTAGATTCAGGAGCTTCGCATAATGTAATTCCCAAAGCAATAATGGATAAACTTGGTCTTGAAGTCACCAGACCATATGGTGATTTGTACTCTTTTGATTCTAGGAGGGTTAAATGCATAGGAATGATCAAAGACCTAGTGGTTAACCTAGCACAAATACCCTCTAAAAGTATTCTTATGGATGTGGTAGTAGCAGATATCCCGCCAAAATATGGAATGCTACTATCCAGATCTTGGGGTGCTAAACTTGGAGGATCCATCCAGTTAGATATGAGGTACGCAACGATCCTTGTTTTTGGAGGTCAATTCACTCGTCTATACAGGGAAACTCGGATGGAATTTACGGTGAGTGATCCTAAAAACCCTACAAATCACCCAGTGTATATCGCAGATCAAGACTTAGGAAATTGTATTTTATCGTTAGATGACGATTTAGAGATAGATGTAGATAATAATGATATCGAAGAAAAAGTTCAAAAAAATGAAATAAAAGAAAATGTATATAGTACCGACACATGGAAGATGTTTTTTGATGGAGCTTCTTCGTATCTCGGAGCTGGAGCCGGGGTACTTCTGATTGCTCCCGACGATCAATTTATAATACCTTTTTCTTATAGACTTTAGTGGTTTATAGATTGCACTAATAATGTTTGTGAATACGAGGCACTAGTGCTTGGTTTAGAAGCCGCGCGGAAAATGAAAATTAAAAATATCGAAGTATTCGGGGATGCCGAATTAATCATAAGACAGGTAAACCGGCAATACCAAGCAAAACATCCCAGGTTAAGAACTTACAAAAACTGCGTATGGGATTTAGTTGAAAATTTCTTCACTTCTGTGAATTTCCATTTTGTACCTAGAGCTGAAAACCAACAGGCCGATGCCTTAGCTAAGTCCGCTTCGACTTTTGACCCCCCAATGTCTTTTAATTTGAAATATCATATCCAAATGAGACATCGACCTTCCATACCTGATAATGTACAGCATTGGCAGGTTTTCGAAGATGATGAACAACTCATAAAATTCATTGAATCTGTAGATGAGTTTTCAGAAAATTATATTGACCAGGAAAATCAAAATGATCCTTTTTGGATCACGGAAGAAGGTGAAGACGTAAAGGAATTCCATGACAAAATTGCTAACCACAGGATGCTTGTTTTGAAAAATAACCAAATTCCCAAAGGTTTGATCCCTTTGGAGAGACTCTTCAATAATGAAGATATTCCATCTAAATCCACTCTGCAACCTCAACCAGAGGAGGTTCAAGACTGTAATATAGGAACTGTAAATAATCCTAAAAATGTCAAATTATCTAAATTTTTGTCAATGGAAAATAAAAATAAAACACAGAGTTGCTAAAAAAGTATAAAGATGTTTTTTCTTGGTCTTACGAAGATTTAAAGACTTATGACACCTCAGTAATAGAACATAAAATCCCTCTTAAACCGGGTGTTAAACCATTCAAGCAAAAACTCAGACAATTTAATCCGATCTTGTTACCTATAATCGAAAAAGAGGTTAAAAAACTTTTGGATGCTAAAATTATTGTCCCTTTGAGATATTCTGATTGGGTTGCCAATTTAGTACCGGTAAGAAAGAAAAACGGAGAAATCAGATTATGTGTAGATTTCATAAACTTAAACAAATCTTCTCTAAAAGATAACTACCCTCTACCGAAAATGGATCATGTACTAGAAAAAGTGGTGGGGGAAACTAGGATGTCAATGATTGATGGTTTTTCGGGTTATAACCAAATTGTTGTTTGTGAATCTGATAAAGAAAAGACTGCATTCACTACTCCTTGGGGTACTTTTATGTATGATAAAATGCCCTTTGGATTAATGAATGCATGAGCTACCTTTCAACGAGCAATGGATATAGCCTTTGTTGGTGAAAGAGATAAGTTTGTTGTGATATATCTAGATGATCTTACTGTGTTTTCAAAATCAGATGAAGATCACATTATTCATTTGAAGCAAACTTTTGAGAAATGTCGTAAGTATGGTCTTTCTTTAAATCCAAAAAAATCTCATTTTGCAATGAAGGAAGGCAAATTGCTAGTCCATATAGTGTCCCGAGACGGTATAAGAATTGATCCGAACAGAGTAGAGGCCATAGAAACATTGGCCATTCCTAGAAATGTTAAAGAAATTCAATCTTTTCTAGGAAAAATAAATTTTTTGAGAAGATTCGTGCCTAATTTTGCTGAAATTGTCAAACTGATCACAGATATGCTCAGAAAGAACAACGAAATCAAGTGGACGACAGAAGCAAGGGCATCTTTTGATCATATTAAAAAAGTTATAAGTGAAGCTCCAGTACTGGCTAGTCCAGACTACCTAAAAGAGTTTTTCATTTTTTCATTTGCTTCAGAACATACATTGGTTGTTGTTCTCCTACAAAAGAATGAAGAGGGTTATGAGCAACCCATCGCCTTTTTCAGTAAGAGCCTTCGAGATGCTGAGCTGAAATACAAAATAATGGAAAAACAAGCCTACGCCATGGTCAAAGCCCTGAAGGCTTTTAGAACGTACGTCTTACATTCAAAAATCATTGCATATGTCCCTACCAGCGCTGTAAAAGATATTTTAGTGCAAGATGACAGTGACGGTAAGAGGGGCAGATGGATTGCGAAAATTCAGGAATTTGACTTAGAGGTCAAGCCAACTAAATTGGTGAAAGGACAGGGTTTAGCTAGGCTGCTAGCTGAATCTAATTTTCGAGCTCTGGGAATGAACAACGTTCAAGATGAAGAAGGATGGATATATATGAATGAGATCGATGATCAGATAATTGAAGACAAGATTGAAGACAAATTCATTGCATCTGAATGGTATAAAGATATAGTAACATATCTTTTAACCTTGAAATGTCCGGATGAATTGTCAGCTTCCAAAGCCAGAACATTAAAATTACATGCAGTTAAATATTGCATCTCTGAGAAAAAGTTATACTGGAAAGACCCACTTGGTTTCCTCTTAGTTTTCTTAGTTGAATCAGAGACAGAGGAAGTCATTAATTAGTTTCATGAAGGGGTCTGTGGAGGACATCATGCATGGAGAGCAACAGCATACAAAATTTTAAGGGTTGGTTATTATTGGCCCAAGTTGTTTCCTGATGTAAACGCTAAGGTAAGGGATTGTAACCCTTGTTAGTTTTTCACTGGGAAACAGAAGTTACCTGCTATTCCATTAGTTCCAGTTAAAACAGAAGCACCTTTCTAGCAATGGGGGCTTGATTTCATAGGTGAGATAAATCCACATTCAAGCGCCCAACATAGGTGGATTCTCACTGCCATAGATTACTTCACCAAGTGGGTGGAAGCCATTCCTACCAGGAAAGCCACTGACTCAGTGGTTACAGAATTTTTGGAAGAGAATATATTGGCCAGATTCGGATGTCCTAGAAAAATAGTAACAGATAATGCTCAAGCTTTTAAGTCAATGGAAATGATTAGTTTCTGTCAAAAATATAACATTGTCCTTGGACATTCTACAACATATTACCCACAAGGAAACGGATTGGCTGAATCTTCTAATAAGAGTCTGATCAGCATAATCAAAAAAATCTTAAAGGAAAA